>JABUQX010085776.1:22500-38436 GCA_015478945.1 Trachelipus rathkii
TTTGTGACTTGAATCAATAGATCAATAGATCAATAGATCCTGGGGTGGGTGGGGAGGTAGGGCGGGTGGTTTGATTTACTGATTTACTGATTTAGGGTATGAAATATTTTTCAATATAAACAAAATAAATATATATATAAAATAAAATAAAATATTAAAAATAATCATTTCAAAAGTAAACAAACAAAAAGATTTTTAATGTCATATTATACAATATGGTTAGATGTGGATCAATGTTAATAGATCAATAGATCATGGAGAGGTGGTGGGGAGGGTGGGGTGGCTGGTTTGATTTCGATTTACAGTTTATTTCTTTGGGTATAAAACATAACAATTTTACTAAAAAATATGACTTGAATCAATAGATCAATAGATCAATAGATCAATAGATCAATAGATCAATAGATCATGGTTTGACAGGAGTGTAGGTTGGTTGGTTTGATTTACTGATTTACTGATTTAGGGTATATAAAACAAGACAGTTTTAGTGAAAAAAATGACTTGAATCAATAGATCACGAATGGACAGGAGGGGGGCTGGATAGTGATCTGATTTACTGATTAACTGATTTACTGATTTACTGATTTACTGATTTACTGCTATAGGCTATGTAAAACGTGACAATTTTTGTAAAAAATATGACTTGAATCAATAGATCAATAGATCAATAGATCAGTAGATTACGGAAGGACAGGAGGGTTCCTGGATGGTGGTCTGATTTACTGATTTACTGATTTACTGCTTTAGGGTATGTAAAACATGACAATTTTAGTAAAATATATGACTTGAATCAATAGATCACAGAAGGGGTGAAGAGGGCAGTTTGATTTACTGATTTACTGATTTGCTGCTTTAGGTTATGTAAAAACGTAAATTTGTAAGTTATAAACATAAAAAGAATAAGAATTTTTTTCCTTGATGGTTCTGAAACCATCATTTTCGAAATCTACAGACCCGATAACATATATAAGGACACCAACATTGTTGTTATACGAATGTTTATTAACTCGGCACTTCACCGGCTCCAGACTCTGACTCCTCTGACTCAGACTTCTTCTCCGACTCAATCCTTCTCTGACTCCAAATCCGACTCTTTTCTCCACTTTTCTGATGCATTTCATCCAATTCTACGGGGGACCCCCTCTGGGGGTTTCCAGACACCTTTTATGAACTCTCATATTCGAGATTCCTACGGGTTAAATAACATACTCTTAAAAATACATATATTGTATTCTATACAAATATTTACACTAACCCAACTGGCATGGGCCATCACCGATTGCGATGCCTCTCTGATTCCCGATACCCAACTCTTTCCAAAATCCGACTCCGAATCCGCTTTCCAAATTTCAGCCTTCTACGAACATCGGCTACGATGAGGTTACGTCACCATCTAGAGCCCTACTAAATTTTAGCTCGATACGATAAGCCTAATATGATATATATATATATATATATATATATATATATATATATATATATATATATATATATATATATATATATATATATATATTTTTCTTTCTTATTCTCTTTTTATATATATATATATATATATATATATATATATATATATATATTCTACCTTATTCTGCTCCTGATGAATCTGCCATTGACCTGTCAGGTGTGCCTCTGCAGAACCTGCTCAATTGGTTTCTATCCACCAGGCATTCTTCTCTCCGCCATCCACCATAAGGCCTCTGACGTTCGTCGTCTCCTCCACTGCGTCCCTCCATCTTTTCTTCGGTCTGCCCGCAGGTCTACGGCCCACCGGCGTCCACTCCAGCATCTTTCTTGGTCCAGTTTCCTCTTCCATTCTCTTGAGGTGTCCATACCATCTCAGTTGATTCTGTTGTATTTGTTTAGTTATTGATCCAATTCTCAGCTCTCTCCGTATTTCCTCACTTCTCCGCCTATCTCTCAGGGTAACTCCTTCAATCAATCTCAACACCCTCATCTCCGTCGCCTCCACTCTTCTCATTTGTGTTGTGTTCAGTGCCCAGCATTCCGATCCGTACACTAGTAATGGTCTCAGTATTGTTTTATATATCACCATTTTTACTTCTTTTGGTATAGCTGTTTCTTTCAGTACTGGGTATAATGCTCCTACGTTCTGAGAGAACTTCTTTATCCTCTCGCCTATCTCTCCTCCTTGACCTCCTTTCCCTTCCATCATCACTCCCAAGTATTTGAACTTATCTACCTGCTGTAGTCCTCTTCCTTCTATATTGATGTTCAGTTCTGTTCTTTCTCTAGCTATTCTCATTACCTCCGTCTTCTCCGTGTTCATCTTCATACCAATTTCTCCCATTTGGGCATCCCATCTGTTCAACATTTCCTGCAGGTCCGCTCCCTCGCCTGCTATCAATGCTGCATCATCTGCGTATAGTAGTGTGTGCTCATTGTCTACCTGTCTACATATTCTCTTCAGTCCGTAGTCCATGTATAATATGAATAGCAGGGGCGAGAGTACACTGCCCTGTCTCACTCCTGAACTCACCTCAAACCATCCTTCTTCTCTTACTTCTCCCCTTATCTTATTTCTTGTACCGCAGTATGTACTTTTTATTGCTCTTTTTAATTTTCGTGGTATTTCATACTCCTGTTCATCCAATGCTCGTCATAGCTTTTCCCTATCAATCCTATCAAAGGCTTTTTCAAAGTCTACAAACGCCACATCTGCTCCTTTATTCCATTCTATTGTTTTTTCTATCATCATTTTCATGTAGAAGATTGGATCCATTGTACTTTTTCCCGCTCTGAAGCCATACTGCCAACTTCCTAGTTTATCTTCAACTTTGATTCTCAGTCTTCTTTCCAATATTCTCTCGTATATTTTACTAGCAACATTCAGTAAAGCTATCCCTCTGTAGTTGTTACAAATTCTTTTGTCTCCTTTCTTGTATATAGGGCAAATCACCGCTCTACTCCATTCGTCAGGTATTCTCTCTTTGTCCCATATCTCATTCAGTAATTCTAGTAGCCATACTTCCACTCCTTCTCCAGTCTTGTATAATTCAGCATTCAGTCCATCGGTTCCTGGGCTTTTTCCATTTCTTAGCGTTTTAATTGCCTCTCTTATTTCCTCCAGCAATATCCCCTCTGTCCTTTCTCCTTCCTCCACCATTTGGCATCCCCTCTGTTCAGCATTTCCTGCAGGTCCGCTCCCTCGCCTGCTATCAAAGTATTCTCTCCATCTTTCCAACACCTCCTCCTCCCCTACCAACATTTCTCCCTCCTTATTCATTATGACGTGCGTTTCTGGTTCTTTCGAGGTTCTCATACTTTTAGCCAATCCATAGATTAATTTTTTTGTTCCCATTATGTTCTCCTTCAGTTCCGACCCTATTTTTACCCATGATTGCTTCATACTCCTTCTTTTTATCCTTTCTGCAATGTTTCTGGCTTCAACATAATCCAATCTATTTTCTTCAGTTTTTACTTTCATCCATTTCCTGTATGCTCTATTCTTATCAGTTATGGCAGCCTTCACTTCATCGTTCCACCATGCTGTCTTTTTCCTCCTCCCTCTACTTATTCTCTTTTCTCCCAGGACCTCTTTTGCTGTTCCCATCAAATTTTCCTTAAATTTATTCCATTTTTCATCTATTGTTTCTCTCATATTTCCTACTTGCATCTTTCTTCTTTTTAAGGTCTCATCAAATTTCTCCTTTGTTGCCTGGTCCTTTAGCTCTTCTAGCAGATATCTCTTTTTAACTAATTTCCTCGGTTTATCTCTCTCTCTCTCCATCTCAGTATCCCAATTACCATCCTGTGGTCCGAATCCAAGGATACGTTCGGTAGGCTCTTCACGTCCATAAATATATTCTTTTTATTGGTCAAAACTAAATCTATCATTGATTTTTCCACGTATCTTTCTAAATCCGCACTCCATCTGTACCAGGTCCACTTTTTACTTTCTTCATGTTGGAAGCATGTGTTCATGAAAGTTAATCCGTTTCTCACTGCAAAATCTATCATCAGTTCCCCCTCTTCATTCCTGTCTCCCACTCCGAAAGCCCCCATGACTCTCTCTTCTCCCTCTCTTCTAGTTCCAATATGTGCATTCAGGTCTCCAATTATGATCTTTGTCTCTCCTCCAATCCTATCGTACAGCAGTTGAAGTTCTTCTCTAAATCTCTCCTTTTCCTCCCTTGGTCTTCCCTATGTGGGGCGTATGTTTGAATTATACTTAATCTCTCTCCTCTGACCTTCATCGTAATAGCCATCAATCTTTCATTTATCAGTATCGTTTCTGTTATATTCTTGTAGATATCCGGTTTCACTAAGATCGCCACACCGTGTCTTTTTTCTTCTTGCAATCCCTTATATATCAGTACATAGTCTTCATGTATTCTCCTAGTACCCTCTCCCTCGTATCTCGTTTCACACATTCCCATCACGTCCAATCTTCTCTCCTTCATTAAGTCTACAATTTCCTCCTCCTTACCTCTCAACGTACTCACGTTAATTGTGCAAATCCTATAGTACAAATCCTTATTTCTTAGTCCAATTTCTCGCCGGTTCATCAACCTTGGATCAGTCCTGTTCCGAGGCATCACATTGGGTTCTTGAGCAAGTGGGATTTCGGGTAGCGGCTTGCTGGGCCTGTCCTACCCTAACCGGATTTGAAGGTCGGAAACGGTGACGGACAAGGAACATGATCGTGGTGTTTTGCTTTGTACCATATATATATATATATATATATATATATATATATATATATATATATATATATATATATATATATATATATATATATATATATATATATAATTTATATAAATATAGTCAGGCGGGGTAAAAAATGTTTCTGAGGTGGGTGGGGTAAAAAAAAACCCTTTCCTGAAAATATTTTTTTGAATTTTATGGGCTATTCTGGTAGCCCTCTTTATTATCTATAAAAATGCCAAAAGAAAATGGGCTGCTCTAAATTGACAGTAATCAGCGATAACAAATGTCAGACCCCAGTTAAAAAAATGGCTGCAATTTTTACAGTTTTTAAAACTTTTGCTGCCATTTCAAAAGTAATAAATTTAAAAAAATTTTTGGTAGTTACTACATATTGATGGAGGAACTTGGGCAAACTAATAATTTTTTAAAAATTATTTTATGTCCTCTAAAAAAAAAAAATTTTTTACCCCATCAAATTTTCCAAAATGGGGTAAAAAATTTTTTTTTTTAACCTGGATGTGTTATTATTAACATGGAAAGTAGCTCTGTAAAGCTCTGGAAAGTAGCTGAGTGATGACGTTATAGCATAGAAGGCTCAGGAAAGTTCATGAAAGTTGGGAAGTAGCCTGGAAAGTAGCTGAAAGTAGCTTGGAAAGTAGCTGAGTTATGACGAGGCTAGAACAAAGGGGGTAGGGTCTGAAAGTACATAGAAGAGCTAGAACAAAGGGGGTAGGGGTGAAAAACGCTCAGGAAAGTACATGAGCACTCAGGAAAACAGCTAGAAGCATTGAAAGTAGTTTGGAAAGTAGCTGGAAATTTGGAAAGTAACTGAAAATATGGAAAGTAGCTCTGGAAAGTAGCTGAGTGATGACGTCATAGCATAGAATGCTCATGAAAGTACATAAAAGTTGGAAAGTGGCTTGGAAAGTAGCTGAATGATGATGAGGTGGCTAGAACAAAGGGGGTACGGAGAAAAACACATGAAAGTACATAGAATAGCTAGAACAAAGGGGGGTAGGGGTGAAAAATGATTAGGAAAGTACATAAGCACTCAGGAAAACAGCTAGAAGCATTGAAAGTAGTTTGGAAAGTAGCTGGAAATATGGAAAGTAGTTTGGAAAGTAGCTGGAAATATGGAAAGTAGCTCTGGAAAGTAGCTGAGTGATGACGTCATAGCATAGAATGCTCATGAAAGTACATAAAAGTTGGAAAGTAGCTGAATGATGATGAGGTGGCTAGAACAAAGGGGGTAGGGAGAAAAACACATGAAAGTACATAGAAGAACTAGAACAAAGGGGGTATGGGTGAAAAACACTCAGGAAAGTACATGAGCACTCAGGAAAACGGCTAGAAGCATTGAAAGTAGCTTAGAAAGTAATATTTTTTTTACCCCATGTTTTGTTTTTTTACCCCATTTTACAACTCAAAACGGGGTAAAAAATTTTTTTAATAAATAAATAAATTTTAATACCTATTCCATACCTTCACTAATACCAACCTCAATAACATGTATACCATAGCATTTCTATATGTCAAGTGTATGAGGAGAAAAACAAAAGTTAAATTTTTTTTTTTACCCCATCTGACTATATATATATATATATATATATATATATATATATATATATATATATATATATATATATATATATATATATATATATATATATATATATATGAATAATAATAATAATAATAATAATAATAATAATAATAATAATAATAATAATAATAATAATAATAATAATAATAATAATAATAATAATAATAATAATAATAATAATAATAACATTGTCAGTCGGTCTGTCAATCGGCCAGCCGGTCTGTCGGTTGGAAACTCGCTAACTAACCCGGGTAGATATATATATGCACAGAATCGAAAAGAGAAAGGATCAAATTGACACAATTTGACCTTGCCGCTAAGGGGGCAGCACCCACTTAGGGTACCCCCTATCGACACCAAAACTCGGCGGTAATCAGTTTAACTCCTCAATAGACAATATACCAAGTTTCAAAACGATACAATAAATCTAAGGGTACAAAAACGGGAGGCTACCAAACGGTTATCAAACTACTCTCCACCCAGTGGAAACTGGATCTTTACTTATTCGCGCTTGTAATTGAATTTAAGAAGCGGTAAGTTAGGTTTAAGGAATATCAGTTCTCTGCATTTTCTCCTGTTAAACTCATCCTTTTCTCCTCATAAATTAATCCAGCACCGTTGAAAAGTTGTTCGCTACTAGATGGGCATGACAAATATCTTTTAGCTATCTTTCTTCAAACTCTTTGAAACTAATGTTCGTTCCCTCTCACCACATTGAGATCATCAATCGGATCCAATAGCTCTTTCTTTTGATATTTTGCTATTTCATCCATAGCACTGGCATAACACTCTATTGGCCATCATCATCCCCGCTCGACGATAATTGCTCATTTGCTGTCGCAATCAATTTTTTTACTACGCATTTTGAAGTTGCTTATTTTGCAGATAAAAACTTTAAAGGAGTATTTAATAGATATTTCTTTTCATATTACACAAGTACCACAGAGAGTTTCTACATTGTTTTGTTATTTCTCCCTGAACTTCTTCCAAAGCATAAGAAGTTGTAAAAAATTTCCTTAATATTGAGCATCTAGATACGTTGCGATGGAATACAAGAAATTTTCTTTCCAAATTATCAATCTTCGAGTTAACTCCGAATTTATTGTTTGTACACCTGATTTAATTCCCTCTTCATTTTTCAATCTGAGGTCTGGTGAAGAGTTTTTAACAACACAATAAAAGGAATTACTTGTGAGATAGAGGAAAATGAACGCTTAATTTTTAGTAATTCTCTTCAAATATCTCCAATAGGGTAAATACATTTTTTCACATTAGCAATAAATCAGAACTAGTAAGTTAGCTCTTCATGTTAGAATATGTTCATGAATAAAGACAAACAAACCGTTGTTTATTATATAATAAATGAGAGAGAATAGTTTTGATAGCATAAGAGTATTTTTAAAAAGATAACTTCCCTGACAACCGCAATTGCGGTTGCGAAGACCAGTGACAACCGCGGTTGCGGTTGCCGTTGTTAGACAAGTGACAACCGACCGGTTGCGCTTGCGGGTGTAGACAAGTGATAACCGCGGTTGCGTTGCAGTTGCGGTGTCAAAAATGTGCGTTGCGGTTGCGGTTATGTCAATTCCATCATCTAAATTATAGATATAGTATATATATATATCTATATAATAAATATATATATATATTATATATATATTATCATATAATATATATATATATAGTATATATATATTATATATATATATATATATATATATATATATATATATTTAGTCATACATTCCATTCTCTTTCCCTTGAACAAAATCCGTTAAACCTTGGTTCTCGTGCAATTCTCGACGTGGAAAATGCATTCGGAAGTTAACGTTTTCAAATGCAGAAACTCATGTTTCTTACATGTATTTCATCACTGAATCACACAAAATTGACTTTTCGAGACCCTAAAAAACTTTTCTTCAAAGTAAATGCAACACCCTTTCTTGCTCCTCTATTTCAAACACTTTCTGCCATTCATTTTGCAATTTAAAATGTCAACTCTAACTTTGTTTACTCCTCTCTCCCTCCTCTTGCATCTCTGACGGTAGTACTGCTATCAAAGCTATACTGTCAAATCTGAACTGTGGTTCCCAAAACTTGGCAAACTTTTCGTCTCTCCTATCTAACTTCAACCTTTCTCTCCTGCTGGAATCTGCAATATATTATATTTTTATTATATATATATATATATATATATATAATATATATATATATATATATATATATATATATATTATAATATAATATATTATATTAATAAATATATAATATATATATATAATAATATATATATATATTACTATATATATATATAGCATATATATATATATATATATATATAGATTATATATATATATTATATTAAAAGTTATATTTATCTCTAATATTAAGATATATTCTCTCCTGCTGGAATCTTATATATATATATATATATATATATATATATATCAACGATGAAAAAATATAAATGATGAATGTGTATGGTTAAATTGTAATATATTTAAACGTTTGGAAAAGATAAACCGTTTGAAGTATTTAACTTTGAAACTAATCCTAAAAAAATTTATTTACTTTTAGCCCTTTAAAAGCAATTTTCTAATTCAAAGAATTTTTTTTTTAAAAAGTTATTAGTTTTTCCTTTTTGATAATTGTAAACTCGTTATTTTGATGTTATTAATTTTTTTTTAAAAGAGAGTTACAAATGTTTTTCTCCCATTTATTTTCTATATAAATTTATAATTAGGATGTATTAACAATATACTTTCATTTAAAGATCTTTTTTATTACTTTTTATTAGAAATTGCTGAAAAAAAATGTATAAATATATATTAAAAAAAATAGTTAGTTGGTTAAAAAAAAAAAAAAAAAAAAAAAAAAAAAACAATGTTGGTTTAACCAAATGTCTTATTGTCAAAGAACTTTTGGTACTCAATGATGGAAAAAAAAAAAAAAAAAAAAAAAAAAAACTCTTGGATTTAAAAAGAAATACTTGATGGGTCAAAACATTAAATTAAAAGGTATTAATGTTTTTACTTTTAATTTCTTGTCTTAATCATATAAATGCTGCTTTAAATAAAATATTTTCTTAGAAAAAATTAAGAAATTTCTGCACGAGGCTTAGGGCCTTAGATGGTACCTTAAGTTATTGCGTCGTCTACTACAGGAAAAAAATTTTATTTAACATTTATAGTATTATATATATATATATAAATAATAGATATATATATATATATAGATATAATATATATAGTATACTATATATATATATTTATATATATATAATATATATAATATTAATATCTATATATTCTTATATTTTTGCATGCAGGTTTATGGTGATGAATGATTTAGAAGTTCTGAAACAAGGCGCTTATGGAGGTATAGTTCCGAGGGTATTGGATAGAGCAGAATAGTACTCTTATAATAAGGGTATGGGGAATAAGGGTAACTGTACGAATTATATTGGGAATTAGTTTATTGATGTGTCTTAGGAAGATGTCTGGTTAGTTGTTCGAAAAAGTGTCGGTCGAGACGAAGGACTGATTGGTGAGGAAACAAGTGCGTTTAGAAGTGGTAGAGATGTGGGGAGACCAAAATTTTACAATTAGAACAAAGCAATTGAAGAAAAGTGAGGGAGAAAAGATATATTAGGGAGTGTATTGTAAATTGTGATGAGTGTTGCATATATTCTAGCTGATGATTTCGCTAAATATTCAGGTTTAGTGGATATATGGTGTTGGTGTAAGCTTCTGAATCGAATCAAAAGGTATGTATGACGATGTGAAAGGTGTAATAATAAAAGGAGTCGAAAGTGATTGGTGGGGTTTTTTTTTAATAAATTAAAATAAATAATAAAAATAGCGGAGAGTGAGGCAGGGATGTGTTAATGTCTCCTGGGTTATTCAATTTGTTTATGGATGGGTTGTGAAAGAATTAGTAGGTGGGGTGGAGGGGATTGTGTTAGAATGATGGAGAATGGAAGAAACTGAGGGTCCCTACCTATTATATGTGGAGGATTTGGTTTTGTGTGTGGGGAATCTGAAGAGTTTGAGAGGTTGTAGGAGATATTGGCAGGGCTGTAAGAATAGCAGGGTTTGAAAGTAAACGAGAAACGAGGTTATGGTTGTGGAGTGAGGACAGTCCTCGTGTGAAGTTATGCTAGATGGTGAGAAGCTGAAACAATGTCTGAGTTAAATATTTGGGATATATGTTGTGATGCAAAGGGAACGGATGATGCAGAGTGTGATTAGGAAAGTTGTGAATTGGCAGGAGGTGCTGGTGCAATTAAACTATTGTGGATGTAAGCGGACTAAACCTCTTGAGTGGCCTAGGGTCTTACATGAGGGACATTTATTACCTTCTTAATGTATAGTTGTGAGACCATGGTTTGGAATAAGAAGGTAGAAGATCTAAAGTACAAAACGTGATTTCACATGGACCAATCTTAGGGTGCGCTCGGTTGTGAGAAGAATGATAAAATAGCGAATGAACGCAATCTTTGATTTGTGTGGTGTTGAAAAAGCGGGTAAATGAGAGAATAAATGAAAGTATCGTTGAAATGTTGGTCCAGTGGAAAGGACGGAGATACGTCGGTGGTTAACGGATGTATATTGGTGAGTGTGCTGAGAAGCGACCGGCTGGAGACCGAAGAAAAAGGTGGATTGAGTCAGTAAAGAAAAATCCTGGAGAAGAAATGTGAGTTGGCAGAAGCGAGAGAAAGGTGATAATAGGAGTGAATGGCGCGGGTTTGTGAGGGTGTATGTTGTGGCCGTCACGTGGCCAAGATGAGCCCATATGACGAGATGCCATAGTGAGGGTCGTCGGCTGTTCCGTAAAGCTCTAGGGTGTATTTCTGACTGTGGCGAGTTCTCACTAAAAGGTATAAAGGCGCGGCAAGGTAGCTTCTTTTTTCTACTTGCGTCATAATTCTTTCTACTTCTTTTTGTTTCCGGTGCATGTTACCACCTTACCCCAGTCTTGGAGAGAGAAGGCGGGTGATGATGATGATGAACGATTGATATATATATATATATATTATATTATATATATATAATATATATATAGTATAAAAATATATTATAAGTATTATATATTATATTATAGTATATTTATATAAATAATATAATAAATATCAAAATAATAATAAGTTATATATATATATATATATATATATATATATATATATATATATATATTATATAATATATATATAATATTAATTATAAATATATAATATATAATATATATATTAATAATATATTATAATATAATATATATATTTATATATAATATTCTATATAATAATATATATATTATATATATATATACTGTATATTATAATAATATATATATATATATATAATATAATATATAATATATATATATATGATATATATATCTATATATAATAGTATATATATATAATAATATATATAATTATATAATTATATTAAGCAATAATGTTTAAAAAATATTATTTAAACAATTTGCCCATTTTCACACGGGTTTTTCGTTTCTTTTTATGAAGAAAAAAAAAACCGAATAAACTTAGGTTGATTGTGGTTTGTTCAAAAAAGCCACTTCCTACCAACCTTCATATATATATATATCATATTATTATAGTATATTATAGAATATATATACAAAATCATAATATATTCTATAAAAACATATATATAATATATTATATATATATATATATTATATATATATATATATAATATATATATATATATATATATAAATCATATATATATATATATATATATGATATAAATATTATATATAAATCAAGCATTTTTTAAAACTGATAAATCTCTCGCAGTTTCCAATCAAAATTCAAGTTTTTGGGAATCGAACCCGGGCCCTCGTCGTTGTCAAACCAATATTTTGACCACCAAACCAACGATGAGCTATAAAGGAATTTTAAGTTTAGAAGAGAACTTCGAAAGGAAGGAAAATGAATACCTTTCACAACTTTCCCCCCCCCCCCTTCTCTCACACTCGGTCAAGGGTCAAACCCTATTTCAAAACGCTGGTTAAACATACTTCGAGGGCTCGAGTTTGATTCCCAATAAGCAGGCCCATCTTCACGCACGGGTTCTCTGGGCTAGAGCCCAGGGCCCCGCGATCCATGAGGCCCCCTAGCCCTTGCGACGGCAGCCCATCCAGTGATTGCTTTTTCAATTTTTTAGCTTTTCAGCTTAAAAGAATTGTCGCAGCTGTAAAATTTTTTGGTCTATTTTCCGTGAGACTCCATTTCGCGTACAACGAACTCCTTGCCCCATACACAACTTTGAAATTATTGGCATGTATACGAATATTAATGAAGTTTTGATCATTTCTCGCAGATCATTTAAAAAAAGTTTAAAATCCCTGAGAAAGGACACATTTCTTATTTATCAGTTCATAATATGTGCAAATGAGTTTATGACGTAATGGAAAATCAGGTCACATTAAAAAAATAATAAGCACAGTTAAATCAGCAAAATTTTCATGAGCATGTATAGTGTCCTACCGTATCACATATTTGAACCAGTTGACTTTTTAATTTATTCGTTACGTAAAAAACCGGTGTTCCGGTTTAAAGGTTTTTGGAATTCATACCTGATTACAGAGCACAAAAATCTGAACATTTATCGAAACAATTTTTGACATTTTTATAACCCAAATTATTGATTTCTTATTATATGAATTGCTAAAGGGCAAAGTTTACGACAATGCATTCAAATATGTCAGAAAATACTCTGGTTGCAAGCGAGAATCAGTTGAACTCTTCATCAAGCTATACCTTTGTATCCAAGCGCGCGGAACATTTCTCTTCTTTAACTTGGTAGGTCTTAATGCTGCTGAGTGTGTACAAGAGGCAACAAGTTTTTTTCAAATGGTTCAGAAATTGTACAATTTCTTTTCGAGTTCTACCCATCAGTGGAATAAATTAACAGAATATTTAGGTTCTAAGAAAATTCTTAAAAGTCTTTCTGAAACTAGATGGTCTGCACGAGCTGATGCTGTAAATGAGTTACATCGAGGTCATAAGGAAATTCTAGAAGCCTTGACGCCTATTGTTCAAGATATTGTACAACCAAGAGAAACTAGAAACGAAGCCGTTAGTCTATCCAGACAAATGGAAAAACTGGAATTTATTATTTTATCAGAAATGTGGAATACCGTATTGGAAAGGATAGACAAGACTAACCACAACCTTCGAAAAAAAAAACATAACAATGGACGTTGCAATAAGTTTGTTAACTTGGTTTGGTAATATTATTGATATTGTCAGAGATAATTTTAATGAATTCGAATCGTCCACTAAAGAGAGAAAAATCCAGAAGCTGACTACAAGGACCTATCTCAAAGAATAAGAGCTGGAACCTCACATATGACATACTTTGATGGTTCTGTGCCATTTGTACAAGTAACTGGCAAAGAAAAACTCAAAGTTAAAACTTGTTTTCCTATAATTGATACCCTGACCGTTCATCTAAAACAGAGATTGGATTCATACAGGGAAATTAGTCAACGTATCGGTTTCTTATCTCGTTTGAAAACTTTAATTTCCGAAGAGTTGAAACACAGCTGTAAGGAATTTGCTAAAGTCTATCACAATGACATTAGCGCCAAAGAGTTAGAGATGGAATGTATGCATCTAACAGAATATTTGAAAGGTGTGCAGAATAGTGAAAGTAAAGAGACTATAAGTATTTCAGAACTATATTACCTTTTAAAAGAAAATAATATCGATGACAGGTTTCCGAATGTAGAAAAAACAATTAGAATCTTTTTTGCATGATGATCACTAACTGCAGTGGGGAACGCTCCTACAAAATTACAAAGAATCAAAAGTGAACTGCGAAGTACAATGCTTCAAGAAAGATTGAACAATTTGTCGATGATGTCCATTGAAAGCTATGTGCTTAAAGAGATAGACTTTGAAGAAATCATTCATGATTTTGCTAATCGAAAATCCAGAAAAGTACCTCCTGTAGCGGTATAGATTTTATAAGTATGTTCGCATTTGTTTGTAAATTTTAAAATGTAAAAGTAATAAATTATACTAACTAAAATGTTAAACGTTTCTGTTAATACCTATCCTAAATTTCTCTAAAAGGGCCCCATATATCCTAAAGACGACCCTGGGTATAGGCACCACTCGATCAGCGTGTCATAACTAAGCCTAAATTAATTTTAGTTTTCATTGAATCTCAAGATACTTAACAGTTTTAAGTAAAATACTGATACAGGCGCTCCTCGTTAATAAGAGCCAGGTTTACACCCTTCGATCGTTGTGTGAGCGGAGGGAAAAACTTGTGAACGGTGAAATCACTTTCCTTCTTTGTAGAGTTAAGTTATTCCTACAAGTTTGAAGTTTACTTTTACTCATCCTTGGTAATGGTGTGCAAAAAATCGTGACATTAACAACTTCGAGGGCCTGGGTTAGGTTTCCAATATATATATAATATATATATATACATATATATATAATAATAATATATATATATATATATATATATATATATATATATATAATATAGTATATAATATATAATAATATAATGTGGTCAGGTCTAATACTTTTGGCAATACTTTCCTTTGCAAATCATTTATTTTATTATTTAATGGGTAGCAATCCGCAACGTAGCGAAATCTGGTAGAGCGACAGAGTCACATGGTAATAGGGCCGTGTTCGATTTACTAAGTACATTACTATTACATTTAAAAAACGCATTTCTTACATTATATATATATATATATATATATAATATATAATATAGATATATATATATAATATATATATATATCTTATATATATATATATATATATAAATAAGTATATATTATATATATAATATATATATATATTATAATTAATATATATATAATATATATAATATATAATATTATATATTAGATTATATATTAAATATAATATATAATATATATATATATGAATATATATATAATAAATAGTATATATATAATAATATATATATATATGATATATATCTATATAATATATGCTATATATATCATGGCACTCAGTGACTTTTTTACTATTCTGTCTCTTCTCTCATCTCCTCCGCTCCTCTCTCGTCTCTCTCTCTATATATATATATAATATAATATATATATATATATATATTAGATATTATAATATATATATATATATATATAATATAGATATATATATATATATTATATAAATATATATTATATATATTAATAATATATTATTATATTATAATAATATATATATATATATATATTATATATATATATATATAAATATATATATATATATATAGATATATATATATATGATATATATATATAATATTTATATATAATATTATATATATATAATAAATACTTGATTTATACTCCCATTAATTTTTTTTTATTTAAATCGTTTTCTATTTTGATTCTATGGAGATAAGCCTAAAAATATTTCAAGTTATCTTTTTTCCTTCTATTTTTTTAAAGTATTTTGTATAATATTTAGATTTGTAAGTTAGTAATTGGTATTTTTGTTATAAATATTATTTATAGTAAAGTATAATATATCATTTATAAACATAGTATTTATATAACAATTTTATATATATATATAGAATTCACAGATACGATATCCGCCAATTGCTGGCAGGTATTAGTGGGTT
>JABUQX010085777.1:0-10000 GCA_015478945.1 Trachelipus rathkii
AAGTTAATTAGTATAAATAAAAATACTACTATTAATTAATAAGTTTTTGTAACTCTCAGGAAGTTATAAATTATTTTAGAGAGATGAATAAGATATGTCTGGTAAATAATGAATGGAGAATTGCGATAGAATATGTAATCATGCATAGATAGTAAATATAGGAAAAAAGTTGTTGAGTATATGGTTAGGAAGGTATGATTAGCTTCTGATGGTAAAAATATTAAAATCTTTAGGTTGGAAATGTAAAAATGGGAACTATATATTATATATAATATATATAGTACTTCAATTTTTAATAGAGTGTATGAATAACTAGTTATTTTGCTCATAGTAAAGGTTTATTATTTTTGGTATTATTTTTGGTATTATTTTTGGTATTAATTTGGTTAATTATTTATTTTAATTTATTTTTTTTTTTTGAAGAGCTTGTACATATGAAGTCTATATTATATATTACGGTCTCAAAAACTGAAGGGGTTATAATAGTACATAAAATATGATATATACTTCATAATTTTGCCAAGATAAACGAAAGATATATAGTCCAGTTATTCCTGATATATATAGGGTGTAAGTAAGAAGTATACCTCCTATGAGTACTCAAAATTACTAATATCAATTCTGATTCTAAAAATGTGAAACAATATACATTATAAATAATAAGGATAAATATAGTTTATAAATATATAATATACGATATATATTAATTTATATACGTTAAATTATATATTATATTAATATATAATATGAATATATTAATATATTACGTTTATAATAATCATATATAAAGGTATATATACTCAAATTTATTATAATATATATTATATTTATAATAAAAGTATAAATTAAAATAGCCATATATGGTATTATAATAGTATATTAATATATGTATAAATATATATAATATACTTATATTATATTATATTCATATATTATACTATCTATATATATATATACTATACTATATATATATATATTAAAAATACATACCAAACACTGAATTATGACTTCATAGTACATATAACACCAGAAAGTATTTGAATTTGTTAAATATATCGAGAAATCTCAAAAGAGCAGGTAAGAATCAAAAAATCGTCAAAAAGGAAGGCAAGGTTCTTAAGAGCTTACTGGCTTCATTCAAGACGGGTACGATCTTGAAAAAATAAGCAAACGCACAAGGAGTAATGTCCGCGAAACCCGCAAAACTAAAGAAGCCAGATTTTGTTTATGATGGCTAGGGTGTTATGGGGATCCAGTTTTTCGGCTTCGAGTGAAGAGACGATGGTTTTCCAGTGGGCGCCACCGGGCATGAAATGCTACAGGGATGGCAAAGGTTTTTTTTTATTGTATTTTTTTGGTAGGAAATGATGCAAATACGTAAACAAATGGAATCAGTTTATTAAAATCCAATTTGATTTGAGACAATGAACTCCACACACAACTCACGAGATTTTGAGGCGAAGTTAGAGAAAGACGATACTCATTATGTGGAGTGGAATTACGACGTGTATCCATGAGTGAACATGAGTGAAATGAGAAACTTTAAGCTGTAAATTTGACAAATTATGTTAAAGAGAATAGCATAAAAATGAGTGAGTTTGTATAAATGTTTGTGTGCAACTATGAAATGGTAATCCCCAACCGTTCTTTTCACTGATTGTCGTTGCAATTCAAAAGCAAACATTAGATTGGCAAGTTTTGCGTCCGATTAAGCTTTCATGTGGCACAAAATTTTTGGCCACATACGAATTGTTGTATGAATGTCATTAGGGTCCCATATCCATTTAAACAAAAACTAGCCAGTTTACAATTGCACACCACCTTGCCTGAGCATAGTAAACGAGCAAAATGTCTTAATTGATGTAGACGCCAATACGTGATTACTTTATGAATGGTTTAAAACAATCAGGGGGGTTTTGTGACGGTTTAAGAGATATTCCATCATTGGCGATTAACGCATACTATCGTTTGGGAGCAAATTGATGGCTTCATCTTTTGCATTCATTTTAGAAGCAAATGATTTGATAGAAGACAAATCAGCAAGGTCTATTTTTTCAAAAGGCATGTAGATATGAATTAACAGATTAAAAGACTGATTGAAAATTCAGTATTTTTGAATGTTTAATAGGCTAGGAGGGGGCTGAATTTGTGAGAAAAACAAACGAGAAAAGTTCATTCAGAGGCGGTCGTTTGTTGGTTACTACTTCGGCCCCGCACCACGGTGTATTTTTAGGAGTTAGATTTTACAAGAATGTTCATGAATTGTAATAAGATTCTTTAAATGTATAGCTGATCCTTGGTTCTTACGCAAAACCAGCGCAAACAACACGTTCTTGCTACACAGGCCCCTTTCCGTGTTGTCTTTTTTTCTTGTAAAGTAAAGGAAAGCACTTACTCCTCGTCGCGGAGACCACCCTCTTTTCTAACCACACTAGGGTACCTTGTGGAGAGGAAACCTAAAGAACTCGCACAAATATTTAAAGTTGTTATCATCGAAACCTCTGTGAATTTAAATGTTTAATTTTATAAAAAATGGGTTTTTAAATCCGGTTTATCAGACAATATGTAGTCTGTATATATTATTAACCTTGGGAACTGGACATGATGAAATGGAAAATCAGTATGGAGGAAGATAAAATTGTGGATAATCATGATGTAAAAGAAATACTGAGTGGAAAATAAAATATCATGTAATATAAATCGCGGAATAGGGGAAAGGATCGTGTGTATTCTATTATTTCATGAGAGCCATTTTATTCAAATGTTCTGAATATATCTGTGATTATTATTATTATTTATTGTGAATGATTTAAAATTATTTTTAAAACTTCACTTAAAAGTTAATTCGTTTTAATTCTTTATTTTTTAATTTAAAGAATATTACTGTAAACCATTTTATTCTAGTTTGATTATATATATGACTAAAAATGCCGTAAGTGAGTGCTCCTAAATACCAAGACAATTTCCTAGAACCAGCTTAAAATACAAGAATTATGTTGGCTGTTAGAGGAGAAAACCGCCTGCTTTTTGCATTATACTTTCAAATGTTAAATTAATTAGGGCCAGATTGAGTCTCCGCAAAGGTCATAATACAACAGGATAAGAGAGAGAAAGAGAATAAAATTAAGATTAAGGTTTTGAGAGCTTGGAATTTGAAAGCCCTGTTGTTGATTCGGTGATTTTAGTAGAATTTATTTTACATCTTAGTATAAGATTTGTGATTTCTACACTCTCTTATAAACGTAAAAATGGTTTTATCGGATTAAAAAGGACTCTTTAAACAGAATACTGAGTCTGCGAACCCTATATATATTCCGTTGCTGCAAAGTATAGGGGTTTAAAATATTAAAGTAGGCGTTCGTCTATGATTTTGGGCTCTCATTTCGAAGACTGGGCCAGGTGGTTTTCATCACTGCGGTATTCATGGACTGATGGGTAGCGGTTTTAGGAACTACTGCCCAAATACTAGTAACTACCTGGACACTCAGCTTGCGCGTTTTATAGGGGTATCCTTCACTCTCAAAGTTTTATTTAATATTGAGAAGATAAATTTTTGGAAGAAAAAAATAAAGATATAAGTTAGTCATTTAAAAATCTGAAAAATTAAGGAAAGTTTTTTCCACAGAATGCGCTAACTTTTAAAACTTTACCATAGAAGTTTGAGGTTCTGTCAATGAATATATCTGATAGGCAAGAAAGCGCACATATAATGGATAAATATTTAAGAAAGGTAAGTTTTATGTGGATTTGTTTACTTGGTAATGGTTAATATCGTAAATTAAAGTATAAATATTTGGGGTTATTATTATTTAATTGTGGAAATAGTTATATCATGCCATTGATTGGACTTTAATAGCTAAAGTGGGAAAGTGGCAATGAGAAACAATTTTGCAAACGATTTTCAATTTCTATGTTGCAATGAACTAAAAATAATAGACCTGTATGGGAGCAGCATTGGGAACGATGTTTTCTAACAACGCGATGATTTTTAGAACACTATAATGGTGGGAGACATTAGCTCGCTCGTAATTGAAGTTACGGGATCGCCAACGTAGATGAAAAATAAGTATGAGTAATTTGATTGAGTTTTTTGTAGATTTAAACGCGAATGCAAAATGGGTACGCATTTCATTGAAGGGCAGGAATAAATAATAGCTAAGACACCACTGGAAACCTCTATTGAAAATCTAGCACCAATCGGCAGAAACTATATAATTTGTATATATGGGGAATGAAATTTCTACTCCTTACGATCACAGAAGAACGAATTAGGATTGGAGTGCTATATTAATAGTGAAATTCCCATAAATGAAATTTTGATAATGTACTCTTAGACAGAGTCATATGGACATTAATATCAATTAGGGGTAGATTAAGTTATACTGGATGAATATCACATGGAATCATAAGAAACAGGCGCTTCCAGAATATAAGAAAAGTTGGCCGCTAATGGAATACTATGTCCGTAATGAAAGTACTTGTAACGTAAGTCATTATTTGTAATTTTTTTTATGAACTTTTGTGTTTGACTCACAAAAAAAACCTCGGTTCTTATTCTTTAGCATTATACAATGTCTCAGATACCACCTCAACCTGATCGATTCATCTCTCGCGGTTATCTCTAATACAAACAAAATACGAATAGCGAGGTGATGTTGAACAATATGAAAAGAACAGATTTTTTAGAGAGTGGTTTCTCATTTAGATTGAGTGTAAAATGCATAAGATATTATTATCAAGTTTTTTTGTGACTATTACTGATATGATTAGGATAATTTAAGCAACTTTTTTTTTTTTTAAATATTATTTTAATAGATTAGGAAATTAGATCATGCTTAACATCTTAAATATGTCTGTTATTTATTATTTAAGGTAGTTAATGTAGACCCAGTCCTACATGTATACATCTACATATTTGTGGCATCTACCCATCTAACGAGAAAATGGTGCGCCTAGTACATCTGACTCATATCAAAAAATAAAAATGTGTTGATATAATTTAATTTACCTATAATGAAGTAGTAAAAATTACAGTAGAGCATAATGGCTGGAAAAGAGAATTTTGCCTATCTTAAGAAATGAAAAAGTGGCATTGTATATTGATTTTGATATTAATAAAAGGCTGATTTTTTGAGTGTTTAATCGGGGTTTTAATATTGGCAAAAGGTTGAATGTTTTATTTAACTGAATCGATTAATAATTAGTTAAACAGATCTTTGAAAACACTATTTGGTCATGATGTATCTATTGTGGATTAAGTTAAATGAGAATAGAATGTGGTCGAAGCAGTAACTGTGAAAATTCTAGACGAGATGGAATTTGTTTATTCCTTTGTGGTGGTAGGTAGGGTAGTCTTTAAGAGTTTGGCTTTTCTTTATTTATTCTACTGCGCTAGAAAAAATATGAAGAGAACAAAAACCTCTCAAAGACATACCAAGTCCATTTTGATCAAATGAATAACAGAAAAATCCACCCTTAGTTTCCGTTGATGAGACGTATATGACACGCCGAGTCTATCGCAAGCAGAGGTTAGCGTTTTTTCTTTAAGAAAAAAGAAAAAGTATATGATCCGTTTACTGAAAAGATGCTGAGAAGATTATTACTTGCGGTTTTTGAGAGAGATGTGAATTGAGTGTATTTCGGTAAAAGATTCTAGTAGAAATTTTTTTGAGATAAAACATTTACTTTTAAGCAAAGAAGGCCAATGATAATATAGATCTTCAATAAAGAAAGTTATCAATTGTATATTTTACTATTAAATTTTTTGAACTTCCAGATATTATCCCCATAATGTTCGAGGTTATATGTAAATTTTGATTAATTTTTATTTTTCGCATACGGGCGTGATCAATCCTGCTAACGACCTTTTATGTATTAATATTATGTAAGCAGAGACTAACTTCGGTTAGTTTAAGGAAGATGGTCTCTGTAGCAACCTAGTACTTGTTTGTTTGGTAAGTGTAATATTATTCTATTCTTATAGATAGAACATTCTTTAGCATCTAAAATTATTATGGAATTTCAATATATTTTACGTTGTTTTAATTTTTGCAATTGTATTTTATTGTAAGTTCTGGGTGGGTTCGTAACTTTTTCATATTCCCTGTTGAGATTTTTTTTATGATTGTATGTTTTAACTTATTATATATTTAATTTTCTAATATTTGGTAATGTGCTTACCATAAACAAGGTTATTTCTCTCTGACTTAAGCACTAAGATCTAACAAATTTGTTGTTGATGAAAAGATCATAAGCTGTAATTGCAGGGATTGCAAAGAAGAAAGTAAACGACTTAAGTAAAGAGGAACAATATGTTAAGTTACAACTGCATTCTTGTTATAGCACTACTAATGTCTTCTTAATTAAAAGATGTCTGAGTCACATTAACTCGCACACTCTTATAAACTGTTGCATAACTTTTCCCTAACATCACAAAAAGCACTTCTTCCCTTGAAAATGTTAGTGATAGCCGAGTTTTTTGTGTTTGTATTAAATTATCTCTCAAAGAAAGTTAAAGAGCAAATGCTAAATTAACTGTTGGGCTTAACCTTCCCAGTTTGTAGACCTCTACGATATTATTACTTAATCACTACATCAATATGATAAATTTTTAATTAAAAGTTTTTGTGGACGTAGATCATGCAAGTGACTATTTTAATTTTTTTTTTTTACTTAGCAGAAGCTGAAGTTAAATTCAGTTCTGACTTTTATATTGTCCTACTTTCCTATTCAACAGAGTTCTTTCACATAGGTCGGAACTATGAGGATGCAGATGGGTATAAAGTTTTTTCCCAATATTCAAGGCATTTTTGTACGTTTGACAGATATATGTACCGACTTGCATTGTTTCACTTTCCTCCCATCATCTCACTAATTACCTATAATGTGATTACTTATTATTATCTTATTATATTAGATTAATTAAAATTTTTATTATTATTAATTTCCTTAAATATTATTATTATTATTATTATTTATATAATTATTAAATTATTATTATTTATTTTCGTAGGTCTCAAGGTCAACCGTCTTTTGCAAACCAAAATAGTAGGGCAGCTGCAATTTTTCCAGTCCTTCCAGTGTCGAATAATCGAGGTTTAATCATAGTATTTGTGAGGAGTTCCCGCTACACTCATTTCCATTTCGAAGCAACTGTATGAAGTAGCGGTTTGGTATTAATATTTTATGGTGTGACTACATCATTTTATTCTCCTGTGGGGCATAATTTTAACACTCTTATTTATTCGGATTTTTGTCTATCGTCACCAATAATCGATGTAACAAATCTTTTTAAAAAGGGGGCGAGTAACTTTTATAAAACATTTTGGTTGAGGATATAATAAATATGAAAAAAAAATTCACATTAACTTATGGAAAATAAATTTCGTCTTTTATCCCAAAATTCTTGTTAAGTGCCAAGAAGTTGGCTGTTGATAATATAAGAGGGATACTCGAATATGGTTGGATTATATATAACAACATAAAAGCACCTCGGAGTAATTATCTAAAGTTCGGTTATACCCTTCTAGAATAGGTCAATGCCCGAGGAACAAAAAAAAATTATAAATAATACCATTAGACTCCCCCAAAACCAGTAAGCTACAGACATTCGCCAGAAAATAGTGATAACGGGATCTGCAACAGTACCAGAGGCGGAAACTGTATCAGAGATCGAGGGACCAAACTGGAAAACTGGTATGGAGGAATCACAGTGTCTCCTTGAAAGTTTCCGAACCACATTCCAAACCGAAGACATTGGGGTTGAGGAGCTGACAGTAGAGGCATAAGAAAGAAAATACTGCTTCCTGGTCCGTCGATTTAAACGACGGGACCTAGCTAAAGCCGCTTTGAATAGTATCAAGTTAGCGGTATTAAGAGTTCGTTTGTATAGTTTACAGAGCCTCTTCTTTCCTCGATTTGCAAAAGCGGACTCAGGGACCACCAAGGAGCAGCAAACCTCTTACGGGCTGTAGACCAATTGATTCAGAAATCCGCAGCGGTGGGAATAGTCCAAAGAGCAATTAAATGCCTGAGTTACAGAAAGGGAATCGTTTCACGAAAGGAAACACAGAGAAAGCAGTGGATGAACAGAACGACGTCCAATCCGCCCGATCGTAGAGCCAACTGGACAATGGTTCCGGGGTTGGGCATTGTGCAAGCCGCCTTAATTAGATGGGATAATGGTCACTGCCAAAAAAGTCGTCAAATCAAGACCAAGAAAACTGGTCAAGGAAGAGGTGCGAACAGATGGCAATGCAAGAGGAAGTAAGCATATCGAAACGTTCATAGGTAGGAACTCCCGTGTTGAGGCAGCCCAGTGAGAATTGGTCCAAAAGCTCCACGAGGGAGGTGGCAACCGGGGAGACATAGCACTGCCCCACAGGGGGTGATGAAGGTTAAAGTCACCAAGCAGCTCGACGGAGGGGGGGTGCAGAAACTGCCGGAGAAGCCGTTTTAGCTTCGATTTGGAATATGTGCAACTTGGAGCTAGATAAATTGGAGAGACTAAGTTCCTGGAGTAGATGAAGTCTAGTTGCAATGACATGATGTTTTTGAAGGGGAATAGGCGAGTGCGCGATATATTTGTCAACGAGGATGGCTGAACTACCCATATTAGAAATTCTGCTGTGCACAAACTTTAAAGGAGTGCCATACGCAGAAAGTTCCTGCTGGCATATACATTGAGGATTATAAACGGCTGAGAGATGAGTCAATTCTTCAAAATTCGGATAACCACGGCAATTTCATTGTAGGAAGAGTGCCATCAAAACAAGTTTTTTAAAGTTTTTAAAAGTTTTTTATTTTTACCCATTAAAGACAAAACATAAGCACCGCAATAGATGAACACAAATATAATAACACAAATGATGAAAATAAAAACTAGAATATATCCTAGGAGCGCAACCGCTGAAACAGAGCCCACCACATAATACCTCCCTCCCAGAAACCCCACCCCCTAGGGAGGTTCATGGGTGTGGCCACGGCAAAGCGTCTAGTCCCAAAAATGAAAAAATGCTAGCCGTGCACCACACGGATAAGACGCGAAGCTCAAGATTATACATCCAAGTGCAGGGCAGCCTCCTCCTACAACAGGCGGCTCGGAGAACGGCGAGAACATCTGGACATTTTTTCCAACAGCTTTCTCTGATGATAAGCTAAAAAGAATTAAGATTTGCGCACAAAATAGGGTTTTTTAAATTTGCGTTTTAAAATCTTAATAATATATATATAATATATATATATATATTATATATATATATATATATATATAGTATATATATAGTATATATATATATATATATATATATATATATATATATATATATATATATATATATATATATATATATATATATATATATTATATATTATATTAATATATATAATATATATATATATATATATATATATATATATAATATATATATCATATATTTTATATATATATAATAATATATATTATGATATAGTAGCGTATATATAAGTAGGGTTTATATATATATATATATCTATATATTAATTTATATATCTATTATAATATATATATTATATATTATATATATATAATATATATATATATATATCATCTATTATATAGTATTATATATATATTATACGTTAATAATTTATTACATACATAGTTATAGTTATTCCTTAAAGTCAAAAAAAATTATCCCATTATAGATTCTAGCCATATCCTTTTGTCCTTTGGGTGACTGCAGTGTCGAATTCAAACATTTCATTTTGGTTGCGCAGCAGATGAGTAATAGTACTTGTGTCTGTCCCAGCTTTTTCTCTTAATCTCAAAGTTATCCCAAAGGAATACTGCACCAGCCTAATGGATTCAAATTTTTTTTAATCAATAATTTTATTTAATTATTGTTCACAATTATTTTCTTTTAGTATGTCAGTGTGAAGTTTTAACGAAATTTTATGTATTATGAGATAGTAGTTTTTAACCCTTTTTTAATTGTTCCCCTTTATTATCAGGAGACACAAA
>JABUQX010085777.1:17500-23895 GCA_015478945.1 Trachelipus rathkii
TGACCTTATCAACCAAAAATGACATATATATATATATATATATATATAATCTATATATATAATATATATATATATATATATATATATAATTTATATATATATATATATAAATATCAGTAGTATATATATATATATATATTATATATATATGGCCAAACTAAAGAAGTTACCCGCAGATATCTCGAAAACTAAGATAAGTACAAAAGAAAACTGATAACATATATGGATCAGCGTATGAAATTTGTAATGAAAATGAAAAACCAAATTTTTTATTTATTCTTTCTTTTTTTTTATATCTCCAACTACGATAGGTAGAAGAAAACTAAAAACATATTATGGAATCAGCGTAATAAATAGGAGAAATGAGCCGACGGTGGATCGAGGGGGGACGTTTTCCATACCCCGTAGGGGAGGCGGAGGAACCCCCGCGACTCCCAAATACCAAAGAGCGGGGGTTCCAGAGACCCTCCCCGAAGGGGGGGGAAATAGTCCGACCCCGTCGTCCCCAGGAGGCCGAGAGACCCGACTCTTTGCATCTTTGCGGTTTTACCCCTGGGGTATTCTTTTAGTTAAAGAAAAAAAAAATCTATTTTCATACGCTGATTCTAATCATGTTATTAGTTTTCTTGAACCTATCGTAGTTTTGGATATAAAAAAATAAATAAACAAGTAAAAATTTTTTTTTTCAGTTTTCCATACAAATTCATAACCTGATTCCATATAGTTATCAATTTTCTTGTATCATCCTTCGTTTTCGAGATATCATGCGGGTAACTTCTTTAGTTGTCACTATATATATATATCGCCTATATATATAATATATATATATATAATATATATATATATATTATATATATATAGTATATATATATACATATATATAACTAAATATATATTATATATATATATATATATATATATTCATATTACTGAGGCGGAGGAATGTATATATATATATATAGTTCACGTTTGGCTCAGTGGGTTTAAGCGAGCTTGTTGGCTCACCCTTAAGAAAGGATTCCCTTCAGTATGGGTTTTCGAGTTCTTAGGTTCGGCCACGTGAAACGGACACAAAAATTTGTCGTTAGAGATTTTCTGCAATCATTTACGTATTGCATGTTTACGCCTAGTGTATTACACTATCTCAATACAGCCCAGGCACATCACATCACCATAGCCCAACACATACAACAGAGAACCCAGTCTATTCACAAACAAATCACTCTTCTCATGCTTTTCGCATTGGACAAAACCGCGTACTAGGATGCGAACCCACGCCTTACGGTGGCAAGCATTCCGACTACGTCGTTCTAAGCAGGGCTTGCTATCGGGCCTAAATACTCCTCACCTTCCACTGGCCAGAACCATATACAAATACTTTCCCTGACCAATTACCTCAGGATTAAGAGGCTATGTAAGTAATAATAAATAATAAAATATATATATATATAAATATATATATATTATATCATAGTATATATATATATATATTATATACTATATGTATATAATATATATATTATATATATATTTATATATATATATATATATATATATATATATATATATATATATATATGATATTATATATATTTGTATATATTTATATATATAATATATATATATACTATAGTATATACTATATATATAATACTACCTCTTTGTCGCAACTGTGTTAACCCACAATTCGGGTTCACTTTCAAGCAACCTTAATTCTGGGTCAGAGTCGATACTTTCGAGGGCGGAGTCAGTTGGAGCTGTAGAAAATAAAATAAAAAGTTACTATGATGATGATATAAAATAAGTGGCAAAGAAAGAAAGCGGCTGATTTAAGTTTAACCCTAGTGACGGTAGTGGTTGTGATAGTACGATATGTATATATATACTCATATAGCTATTTATAGTATATTATAATATTATATATATATAATAATACGTATTAATATATATAATGTATTATATATATATTATATATTATATATTGTATTAATTATATACTTATAATAACATATATATTAATTACCCTTTTCATTAGGCGGTAGATAACATCACACTATAATAACTCTTCTGTTTAATAGGAAGTGCAACATCAATTGCCCATGCCATTGAATACGTGATGTCTCAGCAATTCCTTTGAGAGTTTGATCGAAAAGAACAAGAATCCATAAATTACGTCAGTGTTTGAGCTTCTAATAATAATCGTTAATAATGAATGAATAATGAATAATAATTATTAATAATGATAGAATAGAACAAAGAATGAGTAGATCAATTAAAGTAGAAGGAAAGAACAAAAAGTATATAATAATCAATAATATAATAAATAATAATAAAATTGATTGTCATTGTCAAATTAACACTAATATATATATATGAGTAGTATAGATATATATAATATAATATATAGTATAGGTATAAATATATATATATGTAAGTATATAGTAATTATATATGATAGTATATATTATATATATAGTATATATATATATATCATATCTGAGATATTATGTAATACATATCCCGAAGTTATATAGGTATATAGGTCATATACTTATATAGATATATGATATAATATAGTTATATTTCGGCTTTATGACAAGACCGGAAGACAACTAATATTTTCAAAGAAAACTATTTAAATAATATTACGTATAAGTAATTCTATGCAAACCAAATAAATACATTGAGAGATTTCAATAGGACCTTTTCTAATGTAACAAGAAATATTAAAAATCGTTAAACAATTTCTGTTTTAGGTAACATAAGAATTAATGGGGATTAGCCCAAATGATCGACAAGAAAATGGGTCGTTAGGTTAGGTTAGGTTAGGTTAGGTTAGGCATTAAGTTAGGCCTTAATTAAGTAATGGGTTACGTTAAGGTTAAGTTTTAGTTAGGTCTTAGGTTAGGGTTTAGGTTTAGGTTAAGACATTAGGTAGGTCTAGGTGTAGGTGTAGATTAGGTTAGGTTAGGATTAAAGTTAAGTTAAAGTTAGAGTTAAGTTAGAGTTAAAGGTTAAGGTTTAAGTTTAAGTTAAGTTAAGATTTAAGTTAAGTTAAGATTAGGTATAAGTTAAGTGTAAGTTAAGTTAAGTTAAGTTATAGTTAAGTTAGGGTTAGGTTAGGTTAGTGTAGGTGTAGGTTAAGGATTAGAGTTAAGTTAAGTTTAAATGTTAAGTTAAGGTTTGAGTTAAGTTTTTAAGTTAATGTTGAAGTTAAGCATTAGGGCAGGACACGGAGCTTAGGACAGATGGACAGGACATGGTTAGGGTTTAAGGTTAGGTTTTGCGTTGGAATTCGGTTTGAAGACAACTCATAAAATAGGCCAGATATTTTTTAATTTTTTTTTGGCGAATCGGCGATCGCCTTTTTCTTGTCGCACCAAGCACGTCGATGACGCCGGAGGCCCGTGCTATTCAATCAAATTTATTTATACTGTTCGTAGTTTATGAGATATATACGATATTAAGTTACTAGTAAGCTGGGTAACGATTCATGTTATTTCCAGTTGACTTATTTATTTATATTGACGATTTTGTCGAAAGGGGGTGATCCTGGTTAGCCGGGTCCTGTCGCCGCAGGGGCTAATGAACTAGGTTGGCCGGGGAGCACGACTGAAAATTTTTGCTCACACTGCAACTGCACCGCAACTCCGGCACCATTGCACGCGGTACGTGTGATTTTTATGCTGTGATTCCTTTGTAGCACTACGTCGCACCGGCATCACACCAGGACACGGCGAGCCTGGTGCGGGTCGGCCAACCTTATAACTCGAGCGATCCTGCAGTAGGGGTCGGCGTTCAGAATGCTATGATAGCCCGCAGAGGTGAATTTAACTGGCTGCGAACGGCTTTCAACTTAAACGGGCATGAAGCAGCGGGGGGGGATGTGGTGGGAGCTTTCCTTTCGAACTGTCTACGCTATGTTCTTTCCTAGCTTAATCTATTTCTTGTGTGCACGTGCATATTTACTTGCAACCCTGAGCCCCATCTTTGGGAATGTTTTATTAGGGAGGATATTATATTATAACTATACGTATATATAAGTATACTATATATATAGTATCTATGATCGTAAATTAGGTATATATAATTATATATTACTATACTATATGTATTTATATTATATAAGTACTATATAGTAACTTATTATATATGATAATATATATATAGTATAGTAGTATCAATATGATATATATATGTATAGTATTATATTATATATTATATGATCTGCTCTGCTATAATATATATGATCATATATAATACTGTATATATATTAATAGTTGATATAGTTAATTATAATATATAGTATATTATATATTATATATTTAGTACTATAGTTATATTATTATTATTATCTAATTATTTATATTATAGTATACTACCAATATTAATATATGCTATACTAGTTACATAACTATTAATATATATGAATATAAGTATTATTATATTGGTATATTGGTATTGTGTATATATTAGTTTAGTAGTAGTGATAGGTATATTATAATAATATATATATATATATTATTTATATAGTATTAGTATATATATATATTATATAGTATAATATTAAGTAATTACTCCACAATATAGTACTATATATAGTACTATATATTTTATACTATGATTAATTATATTACTATAGTATAATATATATATATATATATATATTATATGATATATATATATAGTATATTATATAGTATTTATATATATATATATAATATATATATGATATATATATATTATATATATATTATATATGTAGTACTATTATGAGTGACTATATATAATATATATATATATATATATATATTATTTATACTATATATAATATTAGGTATACGTATATATAACTATTACTATAATCGAGTGTCCACACTCCACGGAGCTAAGAAACATCTGAATTAGCAAAAGATAAAAATAATCTTAAAAATTCTTTCATTCTTCTTTCTTTTCTATAATCTTACTGTCTTCCTTTCTAATTTCCAAATAACTCTTACTTACTTTTTCCACTTCTCCTCTCTTCCTTTCTCCTTCTTCTCTTTTCATCTTTCCAAGATGTTTGAAGTGTGTCCGACTCCAACGACGGTCAGAAGTTTGATTACTAGCTACTTTCCATTTCCTGCCGTACTTTTTTCATCTTTTCATTTCTTATTTGTATTACTTCTTAGACAGAACTTAATGATGATTGGTTATACAATTTATGAACATCTTCCAAGAGTAGCGTAAAATATTTTGGTAGTTTCCAACTTTACTTCAACGTTGTTTCTTCTTTTTGCTTTTTAGTGTATTGCATTTCAGGAATCCGTTGGACGCAATGCTTCATTGATCCTAAAAGAATCGTCAACATCGCTTGACTTTCTTTTCTTGGTCCTTTGGTGGATCTCCAGTTTACCGATCAACATCATTAACAGATGGCCATTAACACCATTCGAAACACAGTTTAAAGTTCTTTCTGACTGATCACCTAAAACATGAATTCCTAAGACTAACCTATACCTAACCTTAGACACTATACAACTGATCCTAACGCTAACCTATTACGCTAAGCCGGTAGACTATTTAGCATTTCCGCTTTAGTTTTCTTTTTCTCTTGCATCTCCTTTCAAATAATGTTTTTATTGACCAAACTTCAACATTTTCAGGACAACATGCTTGGACATCAAATTCAGCGCAAGTAGATTGGCCCATTTGAGCTTAAATATATATATAATACGATATTATATATATATAAATATCTAAATAATTATATACTATATATTTATATAGTTATATTATATATAAATTATATATAATAGTATAGTATATAACTATATATTATATAACATTATAATAATTATTATTGTATATTATATTTATATATAGATTAGTAATAGTAATAATTATAATATATATTTAATATATATATTATATATAATATTACATATATATTATATTAATATTATAATCAGGGAAGGCTGGGCGCGAGCTTTATATATCTTTCTGAGGTTTCCGTTCATTGCGCTATTTCGGCTTTGGCCTACCGCTTCGTACTAAGACCTATGTTGGCGCCGTCCGTCGTGCTATTTCAACTGCATTTTTAGTTTTGAAAAAAAACCTTTCGAGTTTTGCGCGCAGATTAAACTATGCGGTTTATTAGCTAGTTGCGGAAGTCTATGCCTATCCCGGACGAATTAGTCCAGTTAAGGATGTACAGAAGTAAAACTTTTATCGCGATATACCGAAGAGCAATAGCCTTTATAACATTATTATTTAATCGCTTTTATTAAAACAGAAAATGACATGAATTAATTGGTTAAAATTTTTTTATTTAATGTCTAGCCTATTAAAATAGTTAAATACTGTCCTAGCTGATACCGGGTCTTCTCTTCCCTTTTGCGCATCCATGCTTCCTC
>JABUQX010085778.1:0-69366 GCA_015478945.1 Trachelipus rathkii
AGTTCACTTAGTGATCTATTTATTACCTTACGTACGCGCGAGTATGGTGCTCATTTATCTCTTCTTCTATAAGGTACCTATATTATTATTAATATATATACTATATATATATATTAATATATTAATATATATATATAATACTAATCTACATTAGGCAGCGCAGGTGGCTCGAGGGAGCTTATTTCACTCCGCAGTAACTTACCTAACCTTTTACTGAGGCCCTCGAGCACAAGCGGGTGCTGTGTCCGACGTATGATTTTTTTGTGTTGATTAATTTTGGTTAATAATTCTCAGCGACTTTGTTATATTCACGCTTATGCGTGTCATTTTCAATCCTTTCCTTGCACACTCAATATATAATTCATGTTCAGAGGATATTCTCATTCCAATACTTTCTATGTTATTATTCTCTGAGTCTAGAATTATAATCTTCGCTACTCTTCACACTTTAAAAGCCTTATATATATATATAATATATTAAATATATAATATATATGCGATCTTGTCTAAGATGAGATCAGCTTGTGTTTAGTTTTATATTTGATGAATATTGAGGTGTGCAACTAACCCCCTATTCACTGTTGAATAGGGCTCTGCTCTATATTGAAGTGGTGGGTGACATTAAACTGTATATATTAATATATATATTATAATTATATATAATAATTATATATATATATATATATTATTATAAATATATACTATTATAAATAATTATAGATTATATATATAATATTCTTAATATATTATATTATCATCACTATTAATATATATTTATATAATTATATCTATATAATAATAATATATACTGAAAATACATTATTATAAATATTATTAATATCAACTTACCTATGTATTACTTTATTATATTTAATTCATAAATCAAACATCGAAGTAAGAGCCATACACCGCAATGTCCGCATTTCTACGCAAATCACAAGCTCCAATTTCCCAGAAAATATCTTCGCTCATAATTTTTATTACCCTGAGTTTAAGATCCAACATCATATCATTAAATTCTCTCATTTGTCATCTACATCAGGTCAGCTTTAATTATAGATCGCATATCACACCTACCGCATTACACGTCAAGGGTTCTGACAAAACCCTTTCCGACTGAGAGAGCAAATCTAGTTCTCATTACTTATTGTCAGTCTCGAGACGCATCGAATCCAGTCAATCTTACTATAAAGGTACCGATTGATAGCGTAATTGTTCGAGTGAATGTCCTAATTTATCTATAGGCAGCTAAACTCATGAATACACTTTTTCACATAGAACCTGACCCTAAAAATATAGTTCTACATGAATATCCAACCACTTTCAGAAATTAAACCATGCACTAATATTGCCTGCAAAATGTTATAAAACTTCACTCTCGAGTGTACCCTCTATATCTAATAGAACACTATAAATCATTCAGCTATACAGATCATTATATATATATTTCGTCATCATATCAAAATGAACAATATCTATGAGCTCTGGACTACACCTTGTACATGAGTAGCACCTACACTTATGGTCACTATAATAATCAAATTACAATAATACTTAAATGAAATGCAAAATATTATTAAATTCAAGTTGGATAAGAGATTTTTTTTTTGTACGAGCTCCTAATATAGTAAATGACACAATAAGTTTATGAAAATATAACTGTGGTAGGCTTAGCAACCATAAACAGAACATTTATAATACTTATATTATATAAATTATAATAATATGATAATATATATATTATTATATATATATATATATATAATAATTATATATACTATTATTAAATATTAATTATATATTCAGTATGATATAATATATATATATATATATTATATATTAATATTAAATATATATATATTTTGGAAAGATATTTTTTTTTTCATTTGGTACATCATGTAAAACTGTTCTAAATAAATAAAAGATCGATCGATTCGCATGATAAATGTCAAGAATCGATTCGCATGATGAATGTCAAGAATCGATTCCTGGTTATGATCCATGTAAGAAGTTCCTAGAGAATTCTCCTACCTGAATAGGAATCTAAATTAAGAAAATTTGTTACACGAAATTGTAATTAAGTGAATGTGAGAGACAACAAATTAGAACAATTAGAAGCCACTCGCTCACATAAGGGCGTAGTGGAAGTATAAGTAGGTAATTAAATATATATATTTAAAGCTCGTATTAGAATAGAATAGGCTGATTAGTTAGATTTATAATTGATGTGTATGGTGGATTAGTAGGCTTATCATGAATGAGTGAATACAAATAAGAAATAGTAAAGTAAGAAAACGATTGTCTGACATGTTTCTATGTATGGTATTATTTATAACTATCTTAAATTCTTTATGTAATTATCTAATATATAGGTATACCTGTGAGAGAGCCTAATGATTAAAGAATATTTAAGTGATTAGAGTATAGATGAGTAACGGTGGACTATATATATAGAATTTTTAACTCAAAGGTGAAGTTTAATGAGGTTTATTATGAAAATAGAATCATAGGTATGGTAACTTACGCATAATTATAGGGGAGGACCTGATAGTTAGAGGGTGCCTCTAAGCCACGCTACACTACTATAATTAAATTAGCGAATAAATGATTAATTTGAGGTATTCTTATAGTGTTACGAATCATGAAACGAGTTTTGTAAGAAGGTATTAATTTGCGAGATATGCACAAGGACGTTTGGCCACGCACCGTGTGTACGTAAAAAGAAAGAAGAGTAGACAACGAATCAAAAGACAATAATTCTGGGAATAGATTGCAAGACCATATCCTCATGATGGTATAATTTGATGTGGATTGAAAATTTGATTAAGAGTTTTTCTTGCACCATAAGGCAAATGTCAAAGAGTGAGGAGGGAGGTGGAGAGACCAGGTCTCTCGATGAGGATTACCCTTTTTCCGAGAATCTCGTTGTGGACAGGTAGGGCTGAGACTCAATATTAGTGAAACGTGTACACACTATGTGCTCACTAGGATAGTGCGTGGCCACCCCAGAGAATGAAAATTCGAGCGTACCCTCTGGTCACACAAAGGCACTAGCATCAAGAATAAGGATCTCTCTGTGTAAATGAAGTTAGTGGTAGATGAGAAGTTAGTATATTCCTCGCTCTACTTTGGCGAATCAAATGAGCATAAAGCTGGTTTATCCATGATGATGCGAAGACAACTTGTGCTATAAAAGCAGTGAGAATCACACGCTGGGTGTGTAGAGAGTGAGAGGTGGAGGGCTTCAGCTATTAGTTTATTACAATCTTTTTAAACACACCCTTGAGGTCGAGCTACACATGATAGCGTTGCAACGTTCAGACCAGCTCCTAAGTCAATGCGCGTGAGAACACCTATCGCTAGTGAGAGAGTCTAGAACCGGCATACACTAATGAGTCCTTTTGATGAGTAGCAGCATAGGGTTTCAACGATTCTTTGCGACATGGGCGTGAGACGCGCTCATCCTTGTCTTCAAAGGCGCTCAGTGTTCAGCGACTGAGTTCTAAGAAGGTTATTACCTCGGTGAGCGTGACGGTGACGTAGAGGAGGCAGGGCGATTTCTTGCGGAAGTTAAACTATTAGGAGATGGGACTTATGAGTACGATTCATGTCTTAGTAGTATAGCGCGCGCTATTACAGATAATTATAGTAGTGATTCACTTATTTGTATTGTTTGAACGAGTGACATTTTGGAGTAATAAACAGAGATCTAGGAAGCGTAATTTAAGGTGTGTATTATGCAGCGAGGTTTTTTACTTTCTGGCAAACATAGGACACTATATCCTTCAGCCATATTAACACTAGAATGGTCAGGAGGAATGATGAACCGTGTGTGAAAGTGAGTTGATGTCATGTATGTGTTCTGTGATACTCATAGTAGAGACAATGGGAACAGCGAACATAAGAGTGATGAAAAAATGAAAAAATTGAACAACTTGAATTGTTTGAGAGTAATTGTGAATTACTAAAAGTAGGACATTAGGATACGCTCACGTGGAAGTTCAGTTGAGTTAAGCGATCTGAAAACTTGAAAGATAGGGTACAAGCAAGTAAAGACTGAGTGTAGTGAGTGTGTCATGTGAAATCGAACCGAGGATCTATGCGGATAGATGAACACTTTGCTGAGTATGGAGGAACAATGTGGATAATAGAGAAGAGAGAAATACTCAGTTTTATTATTGTTATATATTTATCCTTTTGTTTTATGATATACGCCGTAATACTGTGACAGTAGGGTACAAGAGAATGCAGGAAAAACAGATATAAAATATTTAGACTGCTGGCGTATGCAAATATAGGAATTAAGATTAATGAGTCATTACTTTTTTTTAACTAAAAGAATACCTCCAGGTAAACCGGCAAAGATGCAAGAGATGTCCGGGTCTCTCGGCCTGAGCCGGTCTAGTGTCGATCGAGACGGTAGAGAGAGCTCCCCTCCGGGAGGGCTCTCGGACGCCCTCTGTGGTGCCCTTTGTGTAGCCTCGCAGTGTCGGCGGGAGGAGTATCTCTCCGCCCATCACCTCGAGAGGGTACTGGAAACAAGGATCCTCTCCTATAGTCAGCTCAACCGTCGCTCGAGCTGTCCTGAGTAAAAACAGTTCGCTACTAACCTCCTGTGATTTGCTATAAACTTATTACTGATTTTGCGCTGCTGAACCATTATTTCGTAGTGATTTGGACGATAATAGCAAGGCATGAGTATAATAAACTGAAACACATAATAAAATCTTTATAATTTTCCACACAAATTTAAGGATGGAGACCGGTCAAGAGGTTGGAGCCTTTCTGATTTTCGCAATTACTATTGTTATGCTGTTCAGCTATCTGTGTACCTATCTTTATGTTTTTCGGAGATATATGCGGGCCTGAGCCTGCTTTTTACACTGTTTATCGATTGTTGCGCCTTCTGATGTAACGGATTGGCTAACAGGTGCATCTCAAACAAAACAACCGTGTATCAATCTGCCATATAAAGATGCGAGAGATAGACGGTGAAGTAACGTATGGTTAAGATTGGATGTACCTTTTAGCCTTCGTCGATTATCGAGTGATTTTCCTAATAATTGATCTCCACCTATACGGTTGACAGATCTTACTCATAATAAAGTACCATAGGCTTAGCTTCTTATCAATAACTTTTCCATGCTTATCACAAATAATCGGTGGGATTAAGATATCAAACCGTGAGCCGGATTTACACGCCTAACTATGTATGTTAATATAAATCAAACCTAACTTACGACAGATGGGGTATCTTTATTTCCGGACTTGGCAGGCATTTGAAAACGCCCATATCCATGTCGAGCAGGATAGATTTTAGCGCTGATACGAGGTTTGATAGTGGCACTTTGTGCCGACTATTAGGCCCGCTTATCACATAAAATAAAATGTAAATGACTCCACACAGTGATTCACACATCTTTATTACAACAGATGACTTATACGTACAGATGAATAGAAGCTTAAATTTCATTCTCACACGTTAGATGCTTGTACTTTTATCAATAATGTGATCTCTCGACTTAGAGTTATTAAATGCACTATATCACCATATAATACTATATCACCTACCGATAAATAATAACCACTTGCAACTTTGGAGGTCGCTGACGAAAATGTACTTCGAAGTTTAAGACCAAACTGATCTAATGGAGAGAGCCATTAGCTCCGTATATTTTGAATATTTTGTAATCCAAAAACTAAGTACTTACAAAGTGATGAAATGCAGTGTGTTTGACTTGGGAATATGTGCCTCCGGATAAAAAAGTGAGGCATAGAGGCATAGAGAACGTGAATAACATCTCTTGCATAAGAGAGGTTATTTCAGCGGGTGAATTAGTGCGGTGATCAGTTTATCTCCGTCTGTTATTGTGATACCTTCTTTTAAAGAATTTTTAGTTTTGGGAGAGAGCTCATATAAATATCTAAGCAATATTGGATTAAAATGAACCAAAACAAAGTGGATAGAGAGATGCTAACAATTATTTTAAATTTTTCATTATAATTGCGGTTATAAGTGATAATGTACATGTTTAATCCTAAAAGTAGTTAAAAAGAAATATTCATTCTTGTCAAGTTTATTTGCAAAGGGGTTCTAGGGTTATATGTGGGTATTGGTGCACTTATATATGAGCTGAGAAAGTTTTTTTCTTGAATATTTGATTTAGTGTTCTAAAGTATGTGTATATTATATGATATGTGGATAGATGTTTCTCATACTAGTTTAGTAGGTGCAGATATCTATAAGAGGGAAAGGAAGTGGAAGAGAGGATTGAGGATATGGTGTACAAATAAGGCTCATGCAGATTGTTATAGATAATCCAATTAACTGAACTGTGGTCGCTAAATATTTTTTGTTCATTTAAATACTTCCTTTTGAAGAGGATATTTTCAAAATTTTACGGTTATGTGGAAAATTGCTATTGATTCCTTCAATTATTTTACTATTCTACTTTAAAATATATTTAGCGGATCTCTTAATCGCGCTCGTAACTTACTAAAAGACTATGGACCGATAGCACTAAATTTATTATATCCTACGTATATTGAGGTTAAGTAGTGCAACTAATCTAATTCATGGTCACATAGGTAAACAGTACTAAATTTAAGATTAGGCATTATCGTACGATATACCTCACTTATAATAAATATTTATGGTTACTTCCTTGTAACTTTATATAAAACGATTAACTATCAAATTTTCAAATTGTTACTATAACCTTATTTTGACTCTGCAAAATGCAATCTAAATCCTTATATTATATATCACCACTTCGATATTCTTATTAAACATCTAACCAATATTATTACTAGATATATAAATACAGCAGCCATTATTATATTTGACACATGTTAGTATTTTACCTTACTTCGTATTTTTCAATTAACAAACTTAATTAATGTTTTCTGAAATTTGTGGTTTACATACTTCTAGAATCACAGACACTACACAGATAGAAGTAATAATAATAAACAAATAACAAGTATTACACTAGAAATGACGTATATTATTCATAGTGAATATATATTATTATTCAATGGAGTAATCAATGAATCAGTGCTAATTAGATGTTAATGATATTGGTTTCTTATATATGAATAATATATTTTATTTTAATTGAATCGCTATATTATATATCAATACATAATAATAATAAAAGTTTGAACCTATTTACATTAATTATTTATAATATTTATTACGACACACAGTGGATTATGAAAAGACAAGTAAAATTTATAAATTTATACATGCGATATAAAATTTTTACATATTAGAGAATAATTAAATGCTATATAAGTAGATGAGTATAAACACTTAACTAAGATCAAAGTAACTCCATATAACAATATAAAATAGTTATTAAAATCACTAAATATTAAATTCCGTTTTTTTTTTCAATTTATTTAAATATTTTATATACACTTTTTGTAAAATTGCATTATTATAAATAAGCTTAGTTTAAGTTTAACCTCCGATCAAATATTGATTCAATTATAAATATAAAACAAGCCATGTAATATTAATATATATTCAGGAACGGATAATTTATGTTAATATCCAATATTTAATAAAGGAAAATTATCATCGGTCCAAGAAATTATAAATTATTTCCAAAAGAACTAAATAGTCCTTAATAAATTTATAATTGCAATAGAAATATAAAGAAATTTAATTTATAGAGAATGAAATAATTTAATTTTTTTATTGTGTATAGTAAAAAATAATAAAATAATCAATATAAATAATAAATTAATAAATAAAATATAATACTCAAAATAATAATAATAAAATCAATAATAAATAAAATACTGATTAGAGTCATAATACTGCTATAAATAATAAATATAATATGATAATAAAACATAAATAATAGTAAGTAAATATTAATATATATAATAATAATAATGAATAGATATAATAAAAATAACCTCAAACATATAAAGCAGAGTAAAGATATTAGTTTGCAACATATTATATGTATGGTTTCATTCACCAAATATCAGAGAATTAAGCATGTTATAAAAGTCAGATGCATAAAAGTTCCATTATTTAAACACAAGAAGATTTTTTTTTTATGAATTGCGCCTCGGGGGAATTTCTATTTGGCTAGTTCTTTTATGCTTCATAATGTAGCCCATAAACATTATAACTTATAATTGACATTTTTTATCCAATTTTTTTTAAATAATTTTTAAATAACAAAAAGTCACTTATATTAACTTCAAACAACTAAAACTTAAAATTTATTTAATTTTGTTTTTAAGTATTTTTGTTCATTAATGTTTTAAAAACGAATAATTTAAGAGTATAAAATCTCTTAAATATTTCAAATATAAACTATTCCTTGAAAATGTCCGAAGCTGTACGGACGAAAGTTTGGTACTTTATGAAATCAATATAGTTTTATTTTATTCCAGGATAAACTAAAGAAAACATTTTCTCTGTAGACTGCAAATATACCATTAGGAGGCCTTGAAAAAAGCAATAAAATATACGTATTAATTTAAATATCAAAAAAATAAAAATTTTAATATTATAATAAATAATAATATAAACAATAAATATAACAACAAAATGACATTAATATAATAATTAAAATAATAATAAATAGAAATATATACATGATAAAATAATAATTAATAAAATTATGAGAATATTCTCAAATAACATTTAATCAAGAAAATGAGCCAGGTAGAAATAATAATGAATTATTATCAATTTACATTTTTGCAACTAAGCTATAAAATTATTACTCAATTGGCAATGCTTAATCTACAAACTTCAAACCACAGTTAAGAACATATCAGCCTATTTCAAAATAGTAATTATAATTTAAAAAGTTCTAAAAAAAAAAAAAAAAAAAAAAAAAAAAAAAAAAAAAAAAAAAAAAAAAAAAAAAAAAAAAAAAAAAAAAAAATGGCAAACGGCACTTTAAAAGAAGAAGTTGCTATCAAATAACTAATACTTTCATGATCCGATCAATACTTAATTTCCGCAAATCTGAACTGAGTCTATTGTATTGCTAACTCACGTCTTTTTGTTTCTCAGACAGTCACTAGCTAATGCCCACATAATTCATTTTGTGCAAATTTCTTTCAATAATTTCCTCTAACGAAAATCAAACTTTTTTCCATATGGATTTTGCCCTCGACACCTTAACAATTTGTCACATCACATTCGAGAGATATGCACCATACAGTTGTGGGCGAGATCCTGACTGCTATTAGTGAATATAGAAGTATGCCTGTGTTGCATGTATTTTTCGAGATCCAATATCGTTTGTATTATTCTATATCCATTTTATTTGTTTACATTCATTCAGAATTTTATATTATTACATTTTTTCAGTGAGGAAGATTAATTTATTGACAATCATTTATTAACATACATTAAATATATGCACCAGTTTACAATTTATTAATAATATTTTATTTTCATTTGCCAATTTTTATCTACAAAAACAACTTCTTACTCATAGATCAACACGGAGGCTGGCCCGTTATGGCGACATAAATTCTTACTGCTTATGCATTCCGTGAAAAGTTCGTCCCTTTTCTAGCAGGATCAATAGGAGGGTAACTTAAGTATTAAATCACCTTCATCAGATAGTGTCATCTTTTCCTACTTTAAAAGTAGACTGGGAGGAGTCCAAGGGCAAATTATGGCTCCCTCGCAAGTGTGCAACGTGTGTTAGGAAACAACTTTTGCGGTCATAGGCGGTATTATCATGACATGAATTGATTCCAAGTTTTCTCTCAGATTTCGTATATGTGCCATGAGGCTTCTCTGAAAGGAACCAAGCAAACACAGGTCCTGGATGACTAGCAACTCTTTATCAGCCAATTGTCAATTGCTAAGATAGAGGTTTCCAAAATAAGACCAAACATAGTCCACTTACAGAAATCATCCATCTCGACAATGATCTGAGTCTCACAGCTTACCAGACGACCAGATCCATTTGACGCACAATTAATTAGGGGCAGGAAAATCAACCCAATAACCATTTAGTCGCTTGTATTTATATTAAGCCTGAGCCACATAATTAGAGCAAATCTACTGGAAAATTTGATCAGAGTATTGAATTAGTATAGTATAGGATTTTTTCAGTTTAACCTACTTCATTAACCACACGATAATTGAAGAGATGCTCGGACCAGCAATATAACCCTCTGAGGTTGCAGAGATCTTGATACACTTAGCAATAATGTTTATAGTCAGCTTGAATTGAATTGATTCTGGACTATGAGGGAGATTTGTAATTATGCCTAAAGATCAGGCTCCCCACTGGTTAGTGAAATTAGAACTTGTGCTTTCTTCAGGACCATAAAGAAAAGAGAATAACTCAAGACCTGGCACTGGTGTCTTCCGTTTATCGAACAGAGGAAGCATAAGCAACCGCGCGAAAGTGGTAACTGTCGCATTTCAGATGGAGTCAAACATGTTTACTTTTGCGAGCAGATGATGAATTGAAACGGATCTTCTCGAACATGGGATTTGCTCGCATATGAATTCAAAGGTGAATGGACAGACTTTTATTGAACCTAGTGGTAAAATTATGTTTTGATAACGATAATGTTACTGTCACAACAGAAATATATTATTTATATTAATATATATATAATAATTATATAAAATATAATAATATATATATATGTTATAGTATATATAAATATATATATATATATATAATATTATATATAAATATAAGTCATTAATTATAATATATTATTATTATATAATATATAATGGTCAATACCAAATTACAATAGGACACTCTGAACAAATGAAAGAAGAGTATGACCAACAATCAAGACATTCTAGAAAGAATGCAATAAAAATCCATCTATCAATCCCGGATGGTTATTATCATTGTTAAAGCACCTAAAACAATGTACCTAAAATCGGCTACGGGTTAGTTTTACACCAAAATATAAACTTTGCTTCCTGTGTTACAACTTCGGGACACGTATGAGCACAGTTAGACAACACGTGGGATGACAAAAAGATCATTGTCCACCAAGAATAAAGTTTTGAACGCCTTGTGACCATAGAAATCAAGTAATGACCTCTGGTTGATTAGGAAATGCAAGTGTATTGCTCCACACCTCAGCCACTAAACGTCAGCGGTCGGTTAAATGTGAAAGCAATTTTCTCGAAAGCTATTGATCAACACCTGGAGAGCTGGAGAGCTTCATGCTATTAGATTTTTCATTCTTTCCTATCGCAAGCCCTCAGTGCCGTGTTGCGAAAGAAAAAGGTTAGGAATATCTCTTTGATGGCCTCTCCAACATTAAGAAACATTCAGGGATTTCACCGCGTTTATTACAAAACAAGACTAACGGTGCAGAGGACAGAGCTTGGAAATTGCATTTTGCCTGATATGGTACCGTTGATTCTTTTTTTATCCTTGGAACAGGAAAGCGTACAACTACCGAGAGATTGATCAAAAATCTTGTTGAAAATTTCCAAAGCAAACATTTAGGATGTAGAGATGATGCAATCAAAGTTCCTACTTACACTAGGTTCACTTGGAGACACGAACTTTTCCCGAGATGAATTTTGAGGTCCCATGTGGCGCGCCAGAGAGAAGCGTGTAACGCTTTCACCACAATAACATTTAAGGTTAGGAAGAAAGTCCTAACAAGGCCGATGGGACATACATGAGCATGATGGCAGATAACTTCTGGCTTACTTCGAGATGAAAGCGACTATCCGCACACGGTGCCACATGGAGATTCGTCAAAGCAGAGGTTCTTTTATTAAAATTGCAAATAGTATACAGTAGCTATAATTCCCAATTTACAATTTTTAATATTTCTTAATTTTCACATGTCAATTCTAAATGGTAATAAGCAATTCACAACATATATATATATTCCAACTATTCACACGCTCTCTCAAGAGATTTATTTAGAATGTATTTTTCAATCATTCACTTTCCATCTTTTTTTCCTTTGAATCTTACCTTATTCTTGCCTGTCTGCCTGTTCAGCTCTTCAAAAACTGCTCAAAAAATTTAAAAAGAACAATAAATTGATGTTTATTAAAGACTGCAAATCAAATGATACTCAAAAAAACACCTGAATGTGTTAAAAAAAAAAACAATAAAAGATATGGCAATCAAGCCATGCTGTAGATTTAAATAAAAAAACTGAAGCAAAAATAAAAATAATCGATTTTTCGTCAGCTAGTTTACAACAAAAGTATCTGACATACCGATAAATATCGATACGATTTATATAGGAAATACAGATTAAAGCGATATCGTTTATCCTATGACGAGTAATTTATCGCAATAACGCAGCCATATTATATATTATTATAGTATATATTAAATAGATAATATATATATTAATAATATATATATATATATATATATTATATTATATATATATTTATATTTAATATATATATAATAAATATACAATATATAATAATATTATAATATATAATATATCTATATAATATATAATATAATATATATTATATAATAGTATAATATATATATATATGTTGTGTAGTGCTGTTGTAGTGCTGTGTGTGTCACCGTAAATTTTAAAACTTTGCATTTAATAACAATATATATATATATTATATAATAAAATATTAATATATATTTATATATATAATCTATTATAATATATAAAATATTATATCTAAAATTTCTTTAGAATACATGAATTGACCATCGTGGTTATATATAAATATCAATCATGCTATCTTGTATTTAAATATACTTTTGTAATTGACAAAAAATAATTGGTACAATCTTAATTTGTTAAATTCGCAGAAGAATGAATATGGCAACGTGGTTGCTTTTGCGCATTAGAACATAATCTTGATAACATGGATTTTTTAAAAAAAATTATCCATTTTTACGATATTACATTACGCTAAAGTCAACAATTACTATATATAGACACTAAGTATATATATATTAATCTATATATTAAATAAATATATCCTAAAATATATATATATTATATAATTATCATAATAAAGGAAAGGAAGATAATCATACTAGTAATAAATATCAATTTATATCTTCATTATCTTAGTATATACTTTATAATATATATATTCTCTCAGAAAATGTCTGCTGATAAATGACATCTTATATTCTGTTTAACTGAAAGTATTAAATTAAATTAATAATTTTTCTTAGTTAAGTCAGTTCATAATTTTAAAAATTTTAGCTTAGCAGTCTCTTGTCAGTTGATTTTGGTGAGAGCAGAGAGAGAAGACGAGAAAGAGAGAGAAGAGTAGCGAAGGAGAGAGATAGAGAGAGGAGTGGGAGAGAGAGAGAGAGAGAGAGAGAGAAGTATGAGAGGAGAGAGAGAGAGAGAGAGCAGAGGCGAGAGAGTAGAAAGAATGTAAGTATTAGCAGAGAGAGTAAGAAAGTCTAATATACGTCATCATCATGGAAAGTAAGAAAAAAAAATTGGGAAGGGAGATACCCCAGACAATGAAACAAACCAACAGGGGACATAAAACGATGTCCGGAGACATACTATATTTGTGGAGAGTATTTTTTCATGGCAAACTATTTAGTCCCGCACATACAAACTACATAGAGAATATAAAGGTACTATAGGGATGTATCTGTAATTGTTGTTCAGATAGAGGAGGGGCGTGTGTGGCGGACTATAGAACTGATGGATGTGTTGTTTAAGATTTTGTTGATGCCGTTTTAAATTAAACGATTTTATGAATATATGTGATGAGAAAAGAAAGATCTGGTTGTTTAAGGGTGAGGGTCGGTATCCACAACACACTCCATAAACAACAGAATATGGTTCGTCACACTCGCAGTATCTGAAAAAGGAATGAACGGGAGAGTGGATATGAACGCCAAGACAGATAAGGCGTAACCATTATTTCTAGGATCTTTCAGAAGATGGGAGGGCACTGGAATAGTTACTCATTCATGACAAATGATCTATCACAAATATATATGGTACTTTTTTTGTGTATGTTTAATGCGTAATATAACCTTTAATTGCTTTTAATTAAATTTATTCATTTATATCCTATATTCAATATAGGAAAATATAAATATTTTTTTATTTTATTAAATTTAATATGAGGGGACAAGTAAGAATTTTAAGAAATAAAAGAAATATTATTCTTCTCGTATTTCTCGAAAACATATTTTTTTATCATTGTTAATTTTTTCTTTTTTTTTTTTTGCAATACAAATGAAATATAAAATAATCAACGGGTAATCTTTCAAAACTTTCTATCACCGACAACAAATGAAATTTACCTTCCATGAATGTAATGTATGTAATTATTAAAAATTTTCTTTAAAAAAAATGATTTTATTTAAAACTTTTCAAATTTAAAAAATAAAAAAAACACATCGTATGTTAAAATCAACATACAATTCCGAAGTGAGACAGTATTTTGCAAAGGCTTTAAAACTTCTCAGGTCGTCGTAGATCCCGTAACGGTCAGTGAAAACGTCACTGTAATTGGAAGAATTATATCCTTTTCAATTTAGGGAAAAAGAAATTAGAAAGAATAAAATAAATAAAAAAATGCAGTATATATGTCTTTTTAACAAAAAATTTATAAGCTTATATTAAATATATTATTAATAATTCAGAATATAAGTATTCAGATTTAATTTATATTTACTCCCTTTTCTAAAATGATAAAATGATTTTCATTCACAAAAATAGGGGTAAAAAAAACATAAAAAAAAAACAAAAAATTTTAAAAATGAAGAATCATCTCATATGACTCGAAGTGTTAAATATTGGTCACTAAAAATTTTTGAAATATGATGAGCTATTCAGTTTCTTCATCTAGCTTGTCTATTAAATCATTTTTTCACCCTCGTGTGGGCTCTTCCATTACCTCGTTTATTTCAATCAAGAAAATAACAGATTCAACCCTGTAGAACGTTTTAGTTCACTGTGAATGACCCCTTAAATACACCCTTTATATATATATATACATAAAATACATATTAAATAATAATATATATATATATATTATTATTATAAATAAATTATAAAGTCATATATATATCATAAAATACATATAGGATATCCATTCAATTTCTCTGTTTATATATAATGTAAATTTATTATAGCATCGTTATTCCTCCTGTTTACGTACATAAAGTGTGTTGAGATTATTTTTTCTCATAATGCTAAATAAGTATATGACCATAGGTGAATTTACAGTCAACAATTCATCGACATGTACAATTCGTCGGAGTAAACAATTCATTAACATGTACTTTAAACCTGAACTTTTTATTAGTTTTAATATTCGAAGTTTCATTTTAAAGGTTTTTTGACTATAGGCTTTTTATTTTATTAATTATATTATTAATTAAATTTATAATAATTGTGATTGTATTATTGTTATTATTATTAATTATTATTTATTATTATTATTATTATTATTATTATTATTAATTATTATTATTATATTTTGTTTTTTTGTTTTTTTTTTTTTGCATTTACCTTCTTTTTATGTCGTATCGAAAAATATTTTTTAAAAAAAAATTTAATTTCCCCATTTAGGGGGCTCAAGCCGACGGGGGACAGAGGGGTTATTCGTTATAGGCAATCCTTCGAAGCGTCAGCAATATTTTTCCATTGTCTGGCATCTTTCATATGATTTTGTCATCTGTTTGTTTAAAATTAGGAAGGTTGAAAGTAAAAGAAATAATAAGGAATGCTTTATCTACTTTTTATACATATATTTAGTGACTCGTTGTTAGGAAGGAGTCTTGCATGATTTGCCCATGTTTAAACTCGACTCCAAAATGTCGTTTAGAAAATGCGATAAAAAAAAACTGTAATTTAAACGATAATCGCATTCCTTTTACATGTGTAAAATTAATTTGTATTTTTTTTTTTTTTTTTTTTTTTTTCGTATAATGAAATAAAATAAAACAATAACAAACAATTTTTATTATATTAAGTAATATAATCTTTATTTAAAGTAAAATAATTTTTATTTAAAGAAAATAAAGCTTTATCTCGTTTCATTGCACCGACTTTATAAGTTTTTGCTTAATTTTAGACCAATAAATTCGAATACGAAGATTGAAGGGATAATTAAACTATTATTTATTTTGTTTTTATTATTAATAGCATATCATTAAAGGTTATTTTTTTTGTATAACCTACTAAGCAATTTTAGATAAAACCAATCTGTTGAACGGTAGAAAATATCTGTCATAACCGGAGAATGTTTTCTATTTTCTTACTCTAGATCTCGATTGTTGTTTTCGTTTTGGCAATCTAGCATTTGGTAGGGAAAATATTCTGAAACCAGAAAACGCGCTTAATGATGTAATCAGAATTGCCTAGTTTGAGTCCCCAACTTATTTTCGGAAACTTATTTGAGGTTACTGAATGATTTCAGTCTATTTTTGCCTTTAATATATTTAATATTTACATTTCAAGCTAACTATTAATCAAAATTAAAACCAAAACTTGCTTGTGAGGATGTATTTTTGAATTCCCTCCACGCGTGGTTACATGAGGGGGATCATTTAGAACACATCTTGTGAATACGACATAATTGGTTTTGTTAAATTAGAAATTTAATTCACGGTCTTTGATCTGGGGTTCTACTTAGTCGTAAATAGTAAAGTTCCTTGATTGTTATTAGCAGATAACCTGAGCTGAACACCTTTTGCAGAGTAGAGAGAGCGGAGCAAAAAATAGGCACAATCACTGTATAGGCAATAAATATTTATATTTAGTGGTGCTCACTCCATAGTAAAAAAGATCATATATAATTTTAGAAAAAAAAGATTTCAGGATGCTACCTTGAAGGAGTTCGGTCTAGTTGTACTTGTATATTTTCTATTTTGGTAATTGCAAGGATTAGGAGGATAGTTAATTTTAATTTATTCTATATTATACTACATGCTATATTATTATTTCAGTTAAGCAAGATTTTACATACGCTATACCAAGAATTTTAGGTGTTTTGCTTTATTATATTTTAATATTGATTATTATTATTATTATTATTATTATTATTATGTATTAGGTTGGGCTAGCATTATATATCTATGTCATTATTATTCTATGATTATTATTATCTCATATGATTATTATTATTATCATTATGTATTATTAATATTGTGTTATATTATGTATATTATTATTAGTTATTATTATTATTATTAATTATTATTATTAAACTAGTTATTATTATTATTATTATTATTATTATTATTATTTTATTATTATTATTACATAGCAACCAGTAAATTTGAATTGACCTAAATAAATGTATGATCAAATGCTCGGTTAACTACCTTTATTAGAAAACACTCTAATATTAGGTATAAAAAGTTGTAGAAAGTGTAGATGCAGTTAACGCAAAAAATGTTTTGCTTCAATTCCATTCTCATCATCTCAAAAACTGGACACAATACTACAATAGCTACAATAGCTACAATTGCTGGAATGCTGGTCCATTTTTAGTGCGAAAATATGTAAGAAAAGAAAAAAAAAAAAAAAAACAAAAAAAAAAAAAAATCTCCAATAAAACTACAATAGCTACAGGCGAAAAGGAATAATTTTTTGGAATCTTTGTAAAAATTATAGATAGGAAAATGTAAAAAAAATAAAGAAAATAAAAAAAGTTATCTAGAGTTAATGGCAAATTAATTATGAGTAATTGATGGTAACCGGTTGAGAAACTCTACTTCACTGACAATTCTCTACCTTTAAAAGTTCTCTAGTATAAGATTTTGCTTTTTTTTTTTTACTAAAAGAATACCCCAAGGGTATTACCGCACCGATGGCAGGAGTCGGGGTGTCTCGCCTTCCGGGCAACTACGGGGTAGGACTAATTCCCTCCCCTCCGGGGAGGTCTCCGGAACCCCCGCTCCTTTGGGGTAATTTGGGGTGTCGCGGGGGTTCCTCCCCCTCCCTACGGGGTATGGAAAAACGTCCCCCCTCTGTGTTCCCCCCGTGCGGGCTCGAGCCAGCCTACCATTGCCGTATGTAATCCTTTAGCAAAATATATATTTATACTAATATAGTCATATATTAATATATATATAAAGTATGATATATATACACTATATATTATATATATATATATATAGTATATATATGATAAGTAGAAATCTTTAATGAACTAATTAGTAATATATATACTAGGTAGCGTTATTATACGGTAAATAGCTATAGTATATTACTATATTATATTTCGTCTCTTAACTAAGAAAAAAAAAATAGCCAATATTGTATTTTTAGTTATTTATTATTATTATTTTTGTTTGTTTTTTTACAGTTTCCGCAAGGAATTCCAAAAATGTATTATTTTTCGCTGTAGCTATTTTGTAGTTTTTGCAGATATGATTTTTTTTTTTTTTTTTTTTTTACATGTTTCCGCACTAAAAGTTGGACCCCAGCATTCCAGTCAATTTATTCCTTTTGTTCCTGTAGCTATTGGTAGTTTTTGAGATCATTATTGAAAAATTAAATATTTTGTGTTAATGAAAATATCATATAAGTCACTCTTTAAAAATATATTTTATATAAACATTTATATAACACTATTATTTGTCCTAAAGAAGGACTTATTATCCATTTATAAAAAAAATTAGGAAAAAAAGTCAGAAAGGTTTTATCCAATGTTTCTCTAATAAGTTGCTCTAACTCGGGACGTATCGTAAAATTTAATCAGCCTAAATGAAAAGTATGAAAAGATCAACTATTTTTTGAATAACCTCCTTTGTACTAGACCAATTTACATGGAACTTGTACCATTACCTTCCTTTTAAGATAAACTATAATAAAAATCTATAATAAAAGCAAAAGTAATTGTTATTATTATTTTCACCAAGGTAAAACCTTTCCTTTTCTGCGTCTATTAGGAATTATGTTTTACATAATTTTGTTTAAAACTGTATTGGTTGGTTATATCTTAATAAACGAAGCGAGTTCATGAATTTATTATTTTCACCAAAGGTAAACTTGGAATGTTAGGGAAAATAGGAAATAATTAATTTATAATTTTTATAACAATTATTGAGCAGAGCTGAACAACCATTCAACATTTTTTTAATTTCTACACCGTACAACAACGGTTATGCGAATATATTTTGGTGTAATGGTTTCATTTAATTACAGCTGTAGCTGAGAGTGAGCGGTAGCTTCACCTTCTACCGTAATGTAATAAATTTCATGACCCCCCTTTTTATTTGACTAATCGCAACTATTTCCGATCACCCAGTCATGTGCTCGTTAGGGGTAGTTGGTGTGTAGGATAAATGTGCCTTGGTTGGTTTGAGTGTAGGGCTGGTGCACCCTTCACCCATTGAATAGCCAGTACACCGATACAATAATTTATTATATTGTTTTGCAATATGATTTTCAATAACTTGGACTCAGACTCGGCACAAAACGGACATATAACGTCATAATTTATATAATATATATATAATATTATATATATATATATATAGCTATATTATTAATAATATACGCTATATATATTAGATAATTATATATAGGATATATATATATAGCGTAGTAATATATATATAGTAATAATAAGGTAAGAACATGTCTAAGAACCTAGTTAAGTCTTCAAGAATAAACATGTCAGATATTTCCATAATTTTCCTTTTGAATATATTTTGAGTACTGATATATATATAGTATATAGTATATATATATATATACTATATATATATATATATATTATATATATATGATAATATATTATATATTTATGATAGTTAATATATATTATCAGTATATATTAATATATATATATAGTATAATATTAGTAGTTAATGTGCCGCAGAAAAACCGATCACGGGCCAGTAGCCTGCTCAAACGGGGGTTGGTGTGCTCGGTTAAAGTCTGAGTTCGAAGCGAAACTAAGCTTAAGGAGAAGAGATATGCTCACGTTCTAATAAATTTCAAGTAGGCCTATAGGGAACAGGACGTGGGAGTGGATGTAAGTGGCTCTCTTCTGAGGTCCCCTATTATAAGTATATGATGAGAGTTACAAACTACGACAGTGGAATGAAATAATGGGGCCATTGGGAGTTATACTTTATTCTCTGCTTAGTAATAATGATAACATCTAGGTTACACTTATCTTTACTGAAATAGGATCAACAAAGTCTAGTGTACTATTTCTTTTTATAAGTACACATTATTTCTTGTATAGATGGGAACAAAAGTTCCTAATTAATGATAAATCTTTCAAATACAATAACCCAAGATTAACCTAGGATAAAACAAAATCCAAAACGAAACTGAAGGATTATTCAAACAATATACAAATTTGCGACTTTCGTTGAGGATACTTTTCTTATATTAAGAAAAATGCGAATGTCACTTCCTTTTTGAAGTTTGACTCCTTGCTGAAGGGCAGCGTTTAGTTCTTGTAATTTGATATTTGGAGGAGGTCGGAAAAAATTCAAACTCCTTTAAAGATTGTCTTTGTATTTTATTAATGAAGTATCTTCTGATTGAGTATCTCAACGAAACGTGGCTTTATAATAACATATTGTGTTTTGCACTTAATGCAAAATTTTGCTTAGTGGCAAATTTAGCTAAAGTTTGAAACATAAAAAACAAATTTAACAAATTTTTTTGCGAGTTAATTATATATTGAGTGGTACTACATTACTGTCCTCGCTGCTAAATCGCGGGAGATGGTAAGGTAGCTTAATGAATACGTGTAAAGATAACCATCATTCAAATGCACACGATATTTTGTGTGCATTGCGAAAAGGCACGGGCTTACAAACTACAAAATATTTCAATAAGGGTAATAAGAAATAATAAAGTAAAGTCATTCAAAGATGCAAGCATATCTAAGTTATGTCCGAAGACATAAGTTGCACATACAAACATTTGAATGCAAGAAATATTATAGAAAGGAAATGCAAAGAATATTCAAATCAGTAAGAGCATATCTGGTTTACAATGCGAAGGTATCTAAACATATATATCAGAATATATTGGTAATAATATAAAATACGAGAATGTTTATTCAATAAGAATATATATAGGTGCATTCATATACAAGCAATTTGGTATAGAGTCCGTGGTGGAGAGTATAAACTATACCATACAGAAAGTATTTGAATGGCATAAAATGAACAAAATGGTTTTCCCCATTACATATAGTCTTACAATACAGTTGATGGAGAATGTCCAACTTGAACGTCCTTGGCTTCCTTCGCAAAGGGTCTTCTTCGTGTTGAACTGATATTGTTTGGTCGGGAAGCTTCGGAAGCTGGATGTTGAAGCGGAGAACCTTGTGGGCAAAAACTTCGTGTAAGATGACGAAGGGAGTCATTTTGTTCAACGATCCTGGAGTAATTGCAGGGGCATATAGTGAGGTTTCAATGCGACTCCGTCAATGGAAACCATATCAGTTGTGTTATTCGTTGGGGTGTTTCTGTAAGTCTTGAAATCGATCGATACTCGTTGAGCAGCAACGAATGGGTCCGTGTTAAGAGTGCGCTCGTAACATCTGCCTGAGTGCGAATTCGAACGCGGTGCGTATACATGGTGTGCGAGAGTTTTCTAAGCTTCAGGGATCGAAAGAACACTCCAGGTCGTGACATATTGGTAAAGGGTGGAGATTGCCTGCAAATCGAGTCTTTGCATTCTAGAGATGAATTTTTCAATTAAACTACTCGTGTCATATTTGTCTGTGAAGAAGTGGTTAGAAGGAAAGAGAGTCCGATGGGTGAATCAAAGGTGATTTTTCCCTGTATATTCAGCTTTGAAAAGAGGGAGTAAGCCTGAAATCATTAGTATAGGCATCGAATGCTAAAAGGTGATGGAGTGAAGGAGAGTAACCAATCACTCTTCTGTCATCCTAAGCCTGATATGTAGGTTTTCAAGTGACGATGTTGGTGAGAATCTGTCTCCGAGTTTTTCCATTTTGGTGGGACATTGGTAAGTGAGTGGAATTCTAAGTCCGACATGAAGATCCAGATCAAGGGATAGATAGTTCAGTAGAAGGAATGCACTTTCAAACTTGAGAATCCGCGATCCAGTGAGTGACATAGTAAGGCGAGCCGGGATCTACGCGATCTCATGTGTATGAGTAAAGGCGCAAGAGAAGATTTTGGTCAGGTGGTGGTTGTCTGGACGAAGAAATGGGCCATTTCACAGCCATGCCCTCTGTGTTTCCATTCTAAATTACAAGTGAGAATATCGAATATGTTGCTGAATGAAGTTCTTGGAATTAGCGGAGGTTTGGAGGTAGAAGGGTCGCGACAATGTCTGTGTTGTTACTGTTTCGAAAGAGCTGGAAAGGAATTGTCTAATGGTATATATAAGGGAATTGCTTTGTATGGCGATGAATCTTGGTAATGTTGACATGTGATATCCGACTAAGATTGAATCATATACGAATATCCTTATCTCTATGTTGGTCAGAAGTAAGCTGCGTCTTCAATACATAGAGGAAGCTCTTGACACTTGATGAAGACAATGCATGGGAGATCTTGGAAACGACGCATGTTTTCACAGATGTTGCTTGGGAAGAAATGCGAGAATGAAGGAGTAGCAGTTTCACACTAAATTTAGAAATGGATTGTCATATAAGGGAAAAGCTCATGATGTCTTGGCTTGTAAGTTTTGTAATTCTTCATCAGTGGCTTGTGTGACTGCGGGCTATAAACTAGAAGATCAGCTGGTATGGAGGAGTAGGCGATATTGGAGATCGTGATAGAAGCATGCACGCTAAGACTGGTATCCCATGTTATTCTATTTAACATAATATAATATTAATATTTCTATTACTTATTATATACCTTATACACTACCACTATTATATATATAGTAATATGTGAGGTAATAAGGCGTAAGTAGTATGTGTTATAAGATTGTGAACGAGTGACTCATATATAGGATATGAGTATTTATATATATATCAGTGTATCTAAGTATGTTATAGATATATTATTACTATATAATGATATTTAATTACTATATAGTATATATATATATAGAGTTATATCTTCTTTATATAATATTTATTTATAGAATTCGTATTGTAAAATGATAGAAAGATGTTTATTTGCTGGGCGAGTCGCTTCTTTGGCTCTGGTATTCTGCTTATAAAAAGCGGAGACAGAGGTTTATGGAGTCTGTGCACAAACGACGAACATTGTCTACCTTTTCTAAAAGGTGGTTTAAAGATGAAGAACAAGAAAAATAATGGCTTGCTCATCGTAGGTTCTCTGTCGGTAAGGCGGAAATATCTTCTTTTGTTGTTGTAGGTTTAATTATCCTTGCTAGTAAAAATCAATAGGGTAATTCGTTGTGATGAGGGGGTGTTTACCATCAAGTAGCATCCTGATGTATTGCGCCGCTTGCCGAATGGTGGACTTATAAGCGTCATTGAGCGCGAGTTGGAAGATGAGTGACATCGATGGGAATAGGGGAATTGGACGCGAGGTGTCTGCCTCTACGCGTTGTCAGCTATGGCAGTTGTTAAGATTATATCCTTGAGACGAGTGCCTTTAGAGGCGGTGTCGCGGGCAGACCCACAAAGAAAATGGAGTAGAAATTTACTAGCGAGACACACAAGTTTTGGACCACTTCCGAAAGAAAGCGGATAACACTGGAAATTGAAGGCAAAATTAGGAAGCTCGGAAGTACGACAGACTAGGACTGTCTTCCGTATAGCACGATACGAATGCAAACGAGCGATCTGAACTAAGATAGTACAGTGTTTGGCATATAATAGGCGAGGAAATGGTTGTCTAATACTTTTTGTAGATTCATTGGAACTAAGACCCCTCAGGGAAGAAATATGTAACCTAGAAAAAAGTCTGGAGATGATTGCATATTAGATACAAACATTTAGGAACAGAAATGCGAGAGGGTGGTTATCAATGCTAAGATTCTGAAAATATCTGACGCAAAAGTTCTTTGTGTTGTTCTTGAGTCTCTGAGAAAACTAATAAGTCGTCGTCCAGGGAAGTATATATGAAAACAAAGGATATGTTGAACTAATTCACGATCTATAAATAGCTGTTAGAAAGTAAGCCTGCCAGCATGTGGAGCGGGGAAGACGAAAACGGCATAAGGATAAACAGAGCTCAAAAGACCAAAAAGTTGTACGTAATGGCCAGTCCTTTTCTATGTCTTCTGGATGAAATACGGGGATCTGATGAACTAGTGCTTCCGGAAGACAGATATATTTTCTGGTGCACTGTGAATTTACTTTGCGGATTCAGGACTGATACCTAGTGAAGTTTTGGAGGAGGATTCACATTACTGTTAATAATAAGTTGGGGCCGTAGAAGGATAAAAGGTCGCTACGGGTTTTTACACAAGTATGGCTAGGCTTTGTGTAGCGTGAGTCGGCTGTGATAAGTTTAAAGTTCTAAGCAGAATCACCTAAACGGGCGGCTGGACGACCATTATCACCTGGGGGCCTTGTTTTGGAACGAGTCAGGCAGAAGGTTGCACGACCAAGGGGGATCCTTTAGCAGGACGAATGAGTACTGCGGTGCAGCTTGTTAAGGAGTATTAAATCAGTTTTTTGAGAAACTGCTAATTTATCGTCTGGTGAAGACGGGTGCACAAATGACTTTTGGATACTGAAAGGGGGGGGAGCCGTCCTTTGTTTCATGCATATCCGATGAAAAAACCTTGACGATTTATACTCGCTTATTGGTTGTAAAGGGATTTACAGTGCGTCAAGAGATGGACAATTCTCAAAAGTGAGGTTATACAGGTATGGGAATGTAAATGTATTAAAAGGGATGTGAGATTGCACAGAGAACGACCCGGATTTAGAATTGGAAATAGGAGCCTGGAAAAGGTCGCGTGTAGTGAGAACATTCGAAAATGGATGGTTTTTACCTGCAAATCTCAAGAATTAATAATAGAAGTGATAGAAAGAAATCCATGCCGAGAAGAGGGGTTGCTATGTCTGCAACAAGAAAGGTCCAATTAAAATTCACAAGCGAAGGGATAATAACCGTAAAAGAATAAGCCTGTAAGTTCACCCATGACGGCTTTATAATGGAGTATTATTTGCTGGCGCAAAGTAACGGTTAAAACTGTGGTTCAGGGAAGAGAACAATTACGGGCCAAGCTGAGTGAGAACAGAGAATAGCTCGTTATATTTTGCTGCCGGTTCAACTAAAAAGTCCTATGGTTATGCCAAAAATGAAACGGCGGTTTTGAATGAAGAAGCCAATAGGCCTCTTATTGGATCTCGCGACTATTTATTTTTTGATGTAGGAACAAGTGATTGAGGCCACAAGAAGAATGCAGCGTGGAAGAAGGGTCTATGAAGAAGGATATATTTGTGAGCCTTGTTTTAGCTTGGCCATTGACACCGAATGGCTTACAATTTAATAGAAGAATTAAGTAGGGACCTTAATGAAAATTGTTAAACTCGTAGGATGTTGTAACTACAGCGAGGCAGGCTCTCTGCAGTTTAGAGGATGCAAAGAATTGACAAAATGGCAAAAGATCGTTGGCTAAATGCGTTCTCTAATATGTTTCCAATGAGAGAGAAGTGTTTGGGTGGCAAACATATAAACGAATAGAGATAATGAAGAGTGGTCGAAGGAAACGAAGACTAACGATAATCTTGCAGACATTTAATAAATGTCTGCAAGATACGCAGATGTCTAGTCAGTAAAAGGGTTGTTTGGCGACGTAGCTCCTGAAACATTTCTGTTTGCCTCTGTTCGAACAGAGAAATGACTAGGATACCTTAAGAGGGAAGAATGAATTTTTACTTGCTCGAGTTCAGGAAGGAGAAAATGCGGAGACAAAGACTTCTGTTGGAAGATTAGAAGAACGTGTGATAATAACAGAGTTTGTTCGAAGTTAATTTTAAAGCAAGGAAAAAAATTTTATACTCTAAAATGTGAAACCAGGAAGAAACAGTCTCCTCTAAATATACAGGGGAATAACTTTTATCCTTACGGCTACGAGCCCAAGCAAACAGTGTCCTATTCCTGAGTCGTTGTCCCGGCATTGTGGATTTGCAGTTACTTGGTCTCAGATCCGTGTTATTTGAAGATGCTGTGTAGTCTTCTTCTTGTTCTCTATTGATAACTCCGCGGTTCACCAATTAGTATAGGGAAGTCGACAGGGAGTGAGAGGTGGTCTATTACTGGAAGTCCCCCTATATAAGTAAGAGAGAAAATTAAAAAGTTGAGTTCACTAACTTACGACAGTAGGACGAATAATGGATTATACCTTATTTATTTCAGTAAACATAGAAACACTTATCTTTATATGAAGATAGGACAGCAAAAGTCTGAGGATACTATTTCTTGAAGAGATGAATCCAACAAAAGTTTCCTATTTAGATTATCTTTTTGAATAACCAACCATTTTGTTGTAGGATTAAGAAAAATCCGAAAAGAAAATGAAGTACATTTTATTCAAACAATGTACACATGACACCTTCTGTTGAGATACTTTTTCTTCTTCAATAAAGTAGATAAATGAGGAATGGTCACTCATATGGCAGCGTTTCCTTGACTATTTTGCTTCCTTGCTGAAAGCGCGATTTCTTGTAATTTGATATTGCTTGGAGAGGAGCTGGGAAGAGAATATTCTTTAAATGCCCAGTCTTCGCTAATTTTTCCTGGAGGTGGTCCTTATCTGATTGAGTATCTCCCTAACGAGAAACATGGCTTTATATTATCAATAGTTTGTTGCAGACTTCATGCAAAATATTTTGCACTTGCGCAATTTTAAGCATAAAATGGTTTGAAACCATAGACAAAAAATTTAAAATTTTTGTGCGAAGATAAGTTAATAATGTGAGTGTACTGACCAGGGGCCTTATAACCTCTGACGTCGCGTCAGTTGGGAGAGCGAGGAAAGATTGTCCTCCCAACTTCAGTTTATGTGTTTGGTTTGATACCAACAGATCAGGTTGTTTTAAATTCCCTTTTATTCCGCCGTAAAATGTACTATTGTATTTTCTTTACTTTTGGTTTACTCTTAACTATTAATTAATTTAAATTCTCGTAAAATTTATCTCGAAATTATGTTAATGATCAACAACACACGACACCACACACTGAGACACACACACACGGACACGAGACAAGGAGTCACACACAGCACACAAGACGACATGTGCAACGCACAGCCACACACACACCACACACACATATATGACTATATAATATATATATATATATATAATGATATAATATATATAGTATATACTATATATATATATATGATATATATTATATATATATATAATATAGAGGGTACCATAGTATATATAGTATATATAGTGATACTAGTATATATATATATATATAAATATATAATATCAGTTGGGAGGCGTGGCATTGTTCCAGCAGTCATGCGCGTACAACAATGTTCCCCAAGGGTTCCCGGTATCCTATTTATCAGACTATTATAGAGTATATATAGTTTACTTAACTACTTATATAGATGATATATATCATATATAGATAATATATATTATCATGATTATATATATTATATGTAGCTATATATATATAATATAGTTATATATGAATATATACTATAATATATAGTATTAGATAGGGCTATAGTAGTATAGTAATATAGTAGTATGTTATATATGATTATTAGCGTATTATACTTTATCATATATATATAACGTATCATAGTGATACTAGTACGTACTACTATATATAAATATAGATATATAGTAGTGTAGTAGAGTATAGAATATAATATATACTATACTATATATATATAAGACACAATTAATATATAGTATATATATATATTATATATATATATATACTATAGTAATATATATATATATATATATATAATAGTATAATATTATATAATATACTATATATATATATATATATACTAGTATATATATATATCCTGAATGTAAAGTATTATATATAATATATAATATTAGTATAATTATTATTATTACTATATATGAAGGACTATAATTTATATATATAAGGTAATATTTCGGTTTGAGGTAATAATAGTATATATAGTTATTAATAGTATATATATATAGTATAGTATACATTTATATAGTATATATATAAAGTATATAATAAACGCAATCAGTATCTTTGAAACTACCATCTACTGTCAGTATAAGCACAAAGGAGAATCATCTTTCGAAAGAGGATCGACTGAAGAAATGCTTTCAAAGGTCAAAATGGCATGCTTTCTTAATTTTCTGGTTATGGCCACTGTTGTCTCCAGTCCATGCTCTACCTGATGAAGAATTTTATTGGTCTCGCCCGTATTATCAATCAACGAATGTAAAATTTTGTAGACTGTTGTAATCAATGTCCCCTCTGGAATCGTCTTTCTATTGAAAAACATCTCCTAACAGAATCCTTCAGCCTCGGTGCTCTCATAGCTCTTACCTTAAACCAGAATGCATCCATTGTCTGCTCTTACGTTGCCACTCTCCTGGCATATTCAAGATTCCTGTTCGTTTACAAATAAGGGCCCAAAACTTGTGCAGAATACTCTATTATTGGGCTAACATAGCTATTATGAAAGCATCAGCTCGTATTACTTAGTTAACTTCTTGGTCTTGATAGAACAGACATATGCCGATTTATTATGACCCTCAGCAGATCTTATATCTTTGATTATTGCTTCCACATCGATTAGCATACTTTCAAAATTATAATGGGCAAACTGCTCTATAGATCACCCTGACCTATATCTGTTATTTCTTGGTTCCATCAAGACTCCAAATCCAATCCATTCATATAGCACAGTTAAATGAGCTTTTAATTTGAGAAACCTACGGTAGGAACCTTATCCAATTTTTTACTAATACCAAAATTATTGGTTGCCACTGTATCGGCCCCAACGACCAAGAAAGTTTTTAGTCAAGATCATTTTGAAATTCTTTTATACAATCCGTTTCCATTTTCCTAACTGAGGTGGCCATGAACGGCGCAGATTTGGTATCATTCGGCAACTTAGCAACCTTCGGCAGTTTATAATTCACATGGTCCATTAAATCATTTATTAATTGGTTCGATACAATAGTGAACCCCTAGCTCTGAAACCCCTGTGGGAACAGAACCCACTGGCTCTGTACTATTGTCCAATTGATGTGACTTATTGACCGTTTTAGGGTTGTAAAGCACCCGGGCGACTGTGTTTCCTATTCCACAACTACTCTTTATAGGCCCCGAACACATGTCCACGATCATGCCGTTGAGTACCTCGGCTTAATTGAAGTAAAACGTCATCAGGCCTTAGTGGTGGGGAACCTTATCAAATAAGGTTTTATGTATGAGTAATGTATGATAGGTATGAGATACTTAATATATAAGTATACTATATATTATACTATACTATACTATACTATTTATGGTTGTATAGTATGTATATATATATATATAATACACCTATCGTTACGGTGTATATATAGTATAATAATATATATATATATGTATGAAAGTATATAATAATAGTATACTTTATTCCTATATATAATATATATAATATAATAATATATAGTATAATACGTTAGTATATAGTATATATATGATACTAGTATATCATATATATATAGAGAGAGAGAAGCGAGAGAGAGAGAGAGATGAGAGAGAGAGAAGAGAGAGCAGAGTGGCCGAAGTAGTTTGTTTTTTGTTTAAATTAGCTAAAAAATGGTAGACGAAGAATTAAATAAACAAAAACAAGCAAAAAAATCATTTCAGTATATTTCAAAATAGATAATAATAATAATAATAATATAATAATAATACATAATAATGAATGAATAATAATAGATAATAATGAATATGAATATAATAATATCAAATGAATAATAAAATAATAGATAATAATACATTATAATGGATAATAATAATAATAATAATAATAACTTATAAATAATAATAATAATATAAATTAATAGATTAATGTAGGGTTTTTCACCAAGGTTAGTTGTTCCCAGTATAATTTCTTGGTTCAGAAGAAAACGAATTGTTTTGCCAATGTTTTTGTATAAAATTTTCACGGTCGCCGGTTGTTTTCATAATAATTTGTGTACTTTTATAAAGTATAGTATTACAGTAGCTAAAGGTTGAATTCTAATTGATTTATGTTGTGTAAAAACAGAGTAAAATTTTATTATTGTAGACTTTCAGCTGATCCGGTCTAGTAATCCGAATTATGGAATTTATAAATTTCGTTCTGTTAATTTACTATAAATTATGGAGTGGCAGAAGTTTGAAACGAAGATTATATAAGAAGTACCTTTGCTTAAAAATGAGAAAACAGATTCGTTCAAAGTAGGGTTCAGCGAGAAATTTATGTAGATGAGTTTGGATCTGGGCAATGTATAATAGTCGCGTAATACAATTTTTGGCGCGATTCAGTATGTGATATGTGCTTAGAGATGTGCAAGCATTATATTACGATGATAGTGATAATGTGCCTCCGGCAAGTGTGATACGGCTTGCTGCCACGGAAATTACAGATTCAGCTGGGCATGTATAGATTAAACTTAATTTCATGTTGTAATGTGATTATGCCGGCTTTTTTTAAGCCGCATATTATATGATATATATATATAGTACTATAGGTAATATTAACTATATATATTATATATATAAGTATATAGATATATATATATTATATTTATATATAATAGGGATGATTATTATTATATATACTATAATAATGAAATGAAAATAATGAAATTTGGAAAAAAGGATTGATTTAATTTTTTATCTCGATTCAATTTAGCCCTTATGTGATGAAATAGATGGGACTGGAATCGCTCGCCATCTGATATATATAATATGATATATATATTTATATGTAATATATATATATATATATATATATATATTAATATAATATATATATATATATTATATATGTATATATATATAGTATTATTATTTATATACAGTATATATAATATTATACGGGGTAGAGGTGGGTATTTATTTTATTTATTTGCTACATCTTGTATTTTCCACCTTGAGCGGAGGTAGTTTGGTACGGGGTACAGCCTCTCTATGTCACACCTCGCCCTCAAATCTCGCCTCACACACACGAGCTTCCTCCACCCCACTCTATCTCTGCACCGCCACGGAGATAATGAACTTTGGTCGGCCTTTCTCGCCCGAACACCGTGTTGACCTTGGGAGTTTGCGGTACGGATGTTGGGGCGGTGGAATTCTCTTGGGATCTCGATGAGCCCCTGCGGATACTGCCCGTCCATCCCTACCTCCTCCGTGGCAGCAAGTCTTCCTTTATTACGCGCAGTTCCATGGTAGCGGGGGTATGTCGTGTGCCGATCCCTCGGTGCGTGTTGTGGCGCTTGGGGGGGCGGGTTCGCGGCGCGTGCTTGGGGTGGCGAGCGGGGAGGTGTGACCGTCCTGTGTCGACCTCTGCCCTGGATGCCGTTGGCGCTGCGGTTCGGCCCCTCCGGCCCTTCCCATACACTCTCGCTATACCACTCTCGTGTGCCTCCACGTCGTACTAGATTCCGGTACATGACCAGTCTGCGTTAACATGGTCCTTCTCCTGCTCGTTGCGCCTTTGTGGCCTGCTTCCGGGACCGTGAGAGGGGCGCAAACGGTCTGCGGAGTTCTGGTCCAATCGAGCATCTCTCCATCACCGGGACATCTGCATTCCTGAATCGCGTTCTTCGCGCTTGGCCGCGCTAACCTGTCAGCATAAACCGCTTCTCCAAAGCCCCTTCATTCAAGATACTTATCCAACTGTCTTCGCTGGACGGTCTGCGCATTCATAACCCGGTCCCGGGACGGTTGTCACACCCTGACGAGAAACGAGCCGCTGGGTGAGCGCAATTTTTTCAATTATCATCGGTATGCTTGGAACTTTATGGGCTGTGATATAATCCCCGCCCTTTGTCCAATAATTCTCGGCTACGTAAGAACGACTCCTAGACAGCTCTCTGGATTCCTGTCTCCTACTCTATGTTCTATCTCCTCCTTCATCCCGCCCCCCTTACCCCAAATCCATCCTTAAATATCTAAAAATCTTAGCTTCTTTCCAATACTGACATCACTTCCCTAATCTAGACCTCTAAGCCCCTCCGCCTGCTCACATCTCCTCTTTTCCTCCTCCTCAACACTCCTAAGCACTGTTACTTCTTACCCCGCGTGGATTTCGATTTTAAAAGGCTCCCTTTTGTCACACATTCCCTCCTTCGAAACTCGTCAGCCAAGCTACGCGTCAGCTTCCGACGTTCGTTTCGCCAACTAGGGCAGTGATCCCGCAGAGACAGGTATCTATATTCACGTTCCCTTCTATCGGATTCGCCATGTTATGCATTCCACCCCACTCGCCCTCCCTCAACCCATTCCTTTGTAAACCACTCTGCCATAAAAAATTGAATAGCCACGGCGACATTACCCCGTGCCTCAATCCTCTCACAACGCCAAGCATTCCTCTCCCGCTCCTCAACACTGCCCCTCACAACACATTCTACTATTGCGCTAGTAAGAAGGCCCGTAAATTTATCCGTTTACCCTAACGATTTAACCTCCACTCCACCTTTTTCCTCCAATACCTCCCAAGCGAATTCAGCCCCTCTTGCACTCTATCATGATGCTTTCCTCTAGATCTAAAAAGACAACCATACCCTTTCGCTTTCCTCTCTATACTTTTCTCGCACAAAGCAGGTCTTTAGTGTATAAACACTTGGTCCAGCACACCCTCATTCCCTCCCTAAATCGCCCTTGTTCTTCCCCAATTCTTCGTCCGTTCGTTAACCTCCTCACTCGTCTCAAGCAGTATTCTCCGCCATACACGTTTTCCTACCACACTTACTTAAAAGACATACTACCTCTATAATTCCATTCGCATCCTATCCCTTTCCTCCTTATTACAGGGGAACCGAACACTCCTCCAATCCTGGTACCTCGCATCACCACTTCCTCAACATATATTAAATGATAAACCTTACAGCCATTCGTCCACCGCCGCTATATCCCAAGTCGCCTTCTGCAAACATTTTCCATTCTTCACAGCATATATCACACCTCACCAGACCGTGCGGACTCTCTTTTTGTTTATTTCCCGTTTATTTGTCGGAAAGGCCCTTAATTTCCTGCCGATTTGTATTTTCATCCTCCCCCCTTCCCTCCCCGACTGTGGGGCACGTTCACACATCTCCCTTCTCACCGTCTCTGCAGATCTTGTCCCCTCCCCCACTGCGGCATTTGCGAATTCGGTGCGTGTGGTGACAGCGTGTGTACAATCTTCTGGGGGGTCCGGAGGCGAGACACACTTCATGGTGGTTTCCAATACAGGATTCCTAATATTAAGACTCAACGACCATCTCGGTCCCCCCTCTTCTTCACTCGCTACTGCGCTCTCCTCACTAGTAAGCAGGTCTTCCACGCTTCCCGCGATGCGCGTGCACTCTTTATAATCGCGGTCTGGCCCCGCGCCGGCTTATTCAGTCGTGCTTCTTCTCCTCCTCGTCTTCTTAGAGCGTGTGTGGCGGTTTTATGTACCGTTCATGTGTGCATTGCTCCATGAGGAACAGGTGCCTTGCTCCGGCGGGTACGCCGGCGCGGAATAGCGTTCCAAAATTTTCCGTCACTTTTAACAAAGTTAGCTAGCCTTCAGTGAAGCATCTGGTTGTTTGCTACTCTCGAGGTGCAGTCGGCGTCGGTACGCCGGCTGGGTCGCGAGAGAGACCTCTTCGGCCCTCACATCGGGATGGGGAATGTTTGCTTCCACTCCTAACCCTTCTATATTCCTCCCAGCTTTCCCTCCTCCTATTCCCCAACCAGATTTACCATTTTCAACCTTTTTCCTTTTTCAATCCACGCTCCTTCACTCTCCCTCAACTCCACCATTCACGTCCCTTGTCTTCTGCTTGCCCCACAGTGACCTTTTTAGCTCCACATACCTTCTAAGCCTCTTCACCCGATACTGCCATCTTTAAATCCATCCACTCTGCCCTCCCACCTCTTTCCAATTCCCGTCCCTCTCAGACGTCATCTCTCACCTAGTACTCACAGTACCTGCTGCGCTGAACACTCCCTCTTGATCTTAACACACTGTCTCCTCCGCAATTTTCGCATCCTTTTCACGTGTCTACTCGTCTCTCTTTTGGGTGCTTCGTCCCTTTCCTCTAACCGTCACCGGCCTCTCGCTCCTCCCACCTTCATCCTAGCAACTCACATAATGTGATTCGCGATATCCTCCTCCCCGCCCCTCTAATACAGTTTACATCTAAGTAATCTGCTCTATCACTTCCCATTTTTACACGGATACATAAATCTCCAGTAAAACCGCGCCTCCCGCCCCGTTATCTCAACTCTTCCATGTATACTTATGATTTTCACTTTTTTTGAACCAAGGATTCCCCACTTATCATTCTGCTTTCAACACACAACTCTAACAGACTTTTCTCATTAACAGTTCACTCTCCCCTAACGGCTCAAAAGTGGTCCTAGTTTTGCTGTTCTTGCTCCCACCCCTCCCTTCCCATTCCTGCATTCAAAGTCATCCCATATAGAACAATTTTATCATTTACCCGGAAACTTTCCCAACACTCATTGTCTAAAACTCAACTCCAAAACGATCTTTCTCTGCTCGCGTCCTCTCCGTGTCGCTCCAATTTCGACTGGTGCAGTATGGCCGCATTGATAAAACCCGACATTTCCGCCCGCGAGATTTCACTTTTTGAAATGACTCCCCAACATTATCGCGTCCGAACCCTGGCTGCACAACCTCGAACCTTATCCCACACCTGCTTTCCTGCATAACAATTCCCCCCCTTCCTCGGCCCTCACGTCCTCGTTCACGCCCTGATTCATACCCTTGTTTTTCGCAAAGTCCATCTTTCACCTATCTTGTCGCCTTCAGCTTAGTTTATGTTAACGCCTTAGCACATTGTCAAAAGCTTTTCTTGTCACATTAACCCCACTTCCTCCCCCTTTTAATCCCTCGTTTACCCCTCTCACGGTTCCATACATCCCACCGTCTAGATTAACCTCTCATCCTTTCCATCTTTTTTCGCCTTCTTCTATAAAATACATAACTGCACGTGGCTGCACGTCTTTGGTGGGACTGCCGACCCTAGGCACTTCCCAAACACCCTAAGGCCAAACACGACCGGCTCGAACCAATACAACCACAGATAACAACAATACACCAATAAGAAAGGTTAAATGATAATATAAAAGGTTAAAGGAACCCACACTCTGTGCAGTTGGTTCAATTATATTATAGTATTATATAAGGAATGATTTTAATATAGTATTATATAATAATATAATATATGCAATGAGATAATATATCATATATATACTACTACCTGTAGTAATATATAGTATCATCTATATATACGCTTATGCAATCGGTGATCTATCATTAGATATTAGTATGTATATGATATAGTATATATTAATTAGGTATTATATATATATATATATAGTCTATATATATATAATTCCTACCATTTTTCTTGTTCCTTTCTTTCTTTCTTTAAGAATTTCACCCGTTAAAAACTTTATTTTATACCATTTAAAATCTTCATTTATTATTTAAATTCGTTTAAAATCGCTCCCCACATATACATACATATGATGTGAAACTTTATTTGCGAGAACATAGATTTACAAATATACAAATTCCCAAAGTTCTATCACACCTTTTGTAACCTTATTCTAAAAATGAAAGTAAAGAATCATCTTTTATCTTATAGCTATACTGAAACTTAAAAACTAAAACCGCATAAATGTACAAAAGTAAGAAAGTCACATAGTCGTTAGCCCATCGCAAAACTGAAGTGCGTATGTAAGGAATTTTCTCGAAATAGCTTCTTGTCACGCAACTAATTCACGAGGACGGGCAAATGTTTATAAACTTGCAACTTTTTCTATTACTTATTCACCCTATAAGTCGTGAGAGTTCCTTATATCTTCCTCAATCCTTCGTGACTCCCCGCGCCTACGACCGAACAACCTTATCTCCGAAGTCAGGTTTGTACTGTAGCGATATTTGTTGAAAAGTTTTTTGAGAAGGATTTTCCCTAAAGTGAAACGTTCGTACTGTCTCTATCGACGGTCTATAAGGTTCAATCTTGCTCGTAATGCATCCCTAACTCAAATAAAGTCTTAACTATCAGTTACTTTTTTTTAACTTGTTCTGCTTTGCCACAGTAAGCGCTGCTAATGTTTGAACGCGTCCTTCATCCTTCTGATAACTGTTGAAAAGTCTACGTCAAAGACAAAACCTGACTTCGGCGTTGCAACAATATTTCTTTGGCTTTCTCCTTTGGAAGGAAAGTAACTAACCTTTATTTTTCGTTTTCTTCTATTTCAACAGATGGCCCAAACACAAACTAGTTTACTGACCCAGAACTATTTTTTAACTAAAATTTTTTGATTAGGAGAGGACTTCCTCAAAATGCTTATTCTTTTGGATGTTTCTTATGTATGTGTAGTATGAGATAGATTCCAAGGTTTAACAATGATTAGGTAAGGAAACCACAATTTCACTTTTTAATAACACTGTCAATGCGCCAAGTATTTCGAAAATTTTAAATGAAGCAATTTCAAGGTGGAGAGAGTTTCAACTGCGTGCGCGTTCTGTTGACGCGTCAGGAAGTATACTTATCTAATATAAGTATATATATATATATATATGTATTATATATATTATATTATATATATATATATAATATATACTATTATATATATATATATTATATTATATTATATATATATATTATTACTATGACCGCGGGCGGCGGTGCGCTTGGCCGCTGACCCCCGTCCGCGTGCTGTGAGTGGAATCCCCGTGTCCCGCCTGGTATTATATATAGTATGATCTGAGGTTAATTACTCAGACCAATTAAATAAGTAATTAATAATTGGATATTGATGGAGTGAAAGGTTTTTTCTGCTTTGAGTTTAATTAATTGGTGCACGATGAAATAATAATATGACAGATGATGATAATCAATCTTATAATTGCAATAATGGTAATGGATATTTCATTTAATGGCACAGTAATTACTTTTTATAACAACAATTTATATAGCCCATATTTTAATATATCACGGCAGATCAGCCGGTTAAATTGACAATGCATTAGGCACCGAGCATTTGTATTTTATTCTGCCTAAATTATGGTATAGCCAAAATAGTTTTGTTTGCTTGGCAATTAATAGTACTTGGTAAAGTTCTCAACAACTCAACAATAAATTATTATAATATGGATTTCGATAAGGGTTGGAATCTATGGGAGAGATGAGGCGAGGGCACTTCCGCCATACTGAGCGTTATGGACTGCTTCCTGGAGTAGGCATTCGAAGTGCTGCCTGCTCAGGACCTTTCGCATTTCACAAATCTCGCCTCCCTATTGGTTAGTATACAATATAAAACAATTTTAAAATATATAATAGGCCAGTATTGTTTGTATGTGAAAATATGTAAATTCTCTACATCAAATGTACCCCCTGGGATTTGCAATGAATTGCCAACAACGAATAAGGTACTTAGGATGTGATAATTGAATATCATGCACCTATGGTACTGGCCTTTATAAAATCTATTTCATAATTCTTACATAATAAGGCAATAGAATAGTACAGAAAGACCAGATCACTACAATAGCCAAAAAGAGGAGAAAAATTCAAGATTACATATTAGAACGCCATTAATGACTATTTTATGAATTAAATTTCTTTATCCCCGTCAATTAAATTTGCAGCAGATTTCAATATGCTCTTACCATGCTCTCATCCTCAAATCACCGCCATTTTGTGTCGTCTGCCATTTTCATGTCTCGTTAAGTCCTTCAAAACAATTCTGTTCTAATATCAGAACTCACAGAAATTTCTTCTGAGGGTAAGATCTGGTTCTTGCCCGACGTTAGGAGAAACTTTGGCACTTCAAATTGAAATGTATCATTATTCGTAGTTAAGGAATAGATCTCAGATCACATTCAAGTAAGTAAGTAATAATTTTGATGCTCTCTTTATTAATATCGTTAAAACAGAGTTTGTTTCCTTCGTTTCTTCTTCTTCTTTTTTGCAAACTTTAAAAAAGGGTACGAATGAATGGAACTTTTACGTGAAGGCTGTGGACTCCCGGTTTTCTTTGGATTTGTTTTTCAGATTTGTAGCCCTCCAATTTAATTAGGGTAAACTTTAAAATACAATTGTATTAATTTTTTAAATTTGAAAATTTTTACGAGATAGAATAGATACCACCCGGAACTAAATTAAGGGAGAGGAAATTGGTTAAAAGTACATGCCATGAACTTACACCACATAATCATTCAGCAAAAGTAAAAAATATTATATGTTCTCTATTTTGTAGAGCTGGAATATAAGCCGTTATCGTCTGCGCAGGCGCGCTAACCTTTGTATATCCTGATTCAGCTGTTGGAGTCTCGTATGAAGCTTTCTCAACCGTTCACGAATTAGGTTTTTAATTACCTAATACATGTTTATAATTTGACATATAAATACAATCATAATTGGCATGAAAAAATATATAGAAAGAGGCCTTTATGTGTTATGCAAATAAGTAATGTAACCTGCGTGTACACAATATTATTTTGCTAAAAGTATTTTAAAGATTTTGAATATCATTTGCCAATTTTCTTAATTTTTATTCATTTTTTTTTTTTCTTTTTTTAAATTCATTGGTGAGCATATTTTGAAGGCTCTTAAGTACATCTTTTCACAAGCCACCTCTGCTATCTCAGCTCGTCAGCTGAGGCAGCCGAGTGGCTTCTTTGAAGGTTGCAGGAATCTACTTTTAGAAGTCAACTTTTAAAAGAAATTATTTTGATATTTGTTATTAAATACGAAAATAATCTAAGATTATTGTTCATAATTAATTAATTGAATTTAATTAACTAAATTATGAAAGATAACTGTTCCATTTAAAATTTCCTATGCATTTAGAGTTCGATTTGGACTGAAATAATATATTTGTTTGTAGCTGCATATTTAATATTGATATAGCGATTACGATGGCAGACTGCGAATGTTGGCGTTATTGGCCGCTGTGAAATTTTTGATCTATTTGAAAATATGTTAATTTTGTCTTTTCATAGGTAAATCATACTTTATAAATAAAATGTATATTGGCATGCAAACATAGAGATATTTAAAAAAGACATAGCACCTCAAATTTGGAAAACTTTACATTTCCATTTTTGGCTTCAATCTTCTACATGAGCATATTTTTTTCCATCACTGTTTCGAAAACATTTTTTGGCTTGGTGTTTTGTTCTACCGCGCGGAGGTTGTTAGTTATTGTATTTACAGCTAGAGGCACATGCTGTTCCCTTTGACAGAGGATGTTTGACGGTTGGTGCTATCACGAATTCCACATATGATCTTACTTTTTTAAATTTTGTACACTGTTTTAATTATTTCAAACATTCTTATAATAATAATAATTTATTTCCCTGTTTTTGATTTGTGTTTCCTTTCGTTTTGCTCTCTGAATACATTGTTATTTTAAAGTTGTTTGTAATTATTATTAATAATATTAATTATTATTATATTGTAATTATTATTATCTTTATGAATTATTGCATTATTATTATTATTTATGTTATTTATTATTACTATATTATATTATTTATTATTTATTATTATTATGATTATTGATTATTATGTATTATTATTCATTATTTTATTATTATTATTATTAATTTTATTATTACTTTTTATTATTATTTATTATCCTTTTTTCTTATTATTAATTGATTATTATGATAATTATGATAGTCATACTAGTTACAAATTTTTTTGTTGTCGTTTATTAGTTCTTGGGTTTGTAGGTCTTCCCTTTGTTTTTTCAATGTTGGAGGTTGGGAGTAAAGAACACTCCACATTGTGGGGGAGAATGAGGGGGTTTTGTCGTTGGACTTTCTGCCAACCCGTGTGGGTAATTGGACGGAGAATGTTTCCGAGTATCCCAACTCTTTGAAGAAAGTGGATTGATCTTTTATGGGCGGAAAGTAACAGATTTTTGGGTGGAAGCGAGACTGCTATTTCCCGCATTTTTTTTTCATCGTGTCTGGGCGGCTGTCCGGTTCTAAACGAAGGTCTAAGCTTGTTCGCCATAATGGTTTCTTAGCACAGGGAACGTTTGTCTTGTTTTTTTTTTTGTTTCCAAAATGCTTAGCCTACCATGGCTCTTTACTTGAAAGTTGGGATAGTAACCAGAAAAATTTGACCGTTACTAGAATTTCAATTTCCCTCTTTTTTGAGTTTTTTCTTATTTTTTGAATATATTTTGCGAATTTTTGGAAATTTTTTCACAATTATTGTTTATATTAATACAGATTTTTATTTCTTCACGATTGTTATTTAATATTATTGCTTATGATACCACCAGATAAGAGTGGTTCTGTAACTTTTAAAAACAATGTTTAGAACTTTAGAACATAATAAATTTATTCTATATTTTCAGATTGGCAATGTATTGCAATTAAGATCATATTTATTTTGAAATCGAAATCGGTTTTTTCGGAATTTAATCTAAAATTGTGAAGAATGAAAAAAGCCAATATAAATTTTTGACGGATTTGACCTAATAACTTTAGCATACTATGTACCATTGACAAACCCCTAATTTGACTCGATAAAAAAGATTTTTGAAAATGACCAAGAAATGAAATATTTTTTAGTGTTCTGATTTTTTCAACACATTTGTGTTTTTTACTTTATCTTTGGGGTGCAGTCGTCCTAAAATAACTTAAGTGTACAGCGATTTAATTGTTCATGGATGAAGAATGTCTTTGACATGGAGCATCTTATTAACTATTTATTATTCATATTTTATATTTTTTTGTTAGATATATTACCTATAAATTTCATCCCTTAATTTTTATATTAATTATATTTCAATTCATATTCAATGATTGTGAATGATTAAAGTTTCAACTATATTCAACTCCCGTTATTTATTATACTATTTCTATTATTAATATTATGTTTTTGTTATTGTTTATTTATAATTAACGAAGGATATTTATGATTATCTATACAGAAGCATTAGCACTTAATCCAAGCTTTACATTTTGTAAATAATTTTCAAGCTCTCACCGATGAGAGATGCACAGTGCTGAGCACAATTGGAATTAGTATTTATTTATACCAGTCTTTTTCCTTTATTTAAACATTTTATTATATCCTCTTCGGTTATATTCTACTCCTTAATTTATCTTTTTTATGTAATTAAATGAGAGAAATAATTATATTAATAATCAATAATAATAATAAATATAAGATAATAGATAATGATAATAATGAATAATAATAATAAAATAATAATATTATTATACATTATATATTAAATATTTTATTATATAAATAATTTTCACTTTACATTAGTGTCCTACTGGCCGAATGCGCGGTCTTTCGTGCTTTTATGATTCAAGCAATTGTTCTAAATATTCTTATCTGTTCAAATGAATATACTGATGGTTTTTACTTTCTTCTAAAATTTTTGGAGTACCATTTATTAATTGAATGCGGTTGTCAATCATCTTCCCCATTTCAACAATTAAATTTGACCTTCTTTAATCCGGTGATCAAATCATTCCCATATAACTAGGATGCAATATAGGTTTGTGCTCTCTGTCTTTTATATTGTTCTCTGTATTCATTTATGATTTGTTTTTATATTTTTATTTTATGTTTGCTATTTTTCTAATTTATTTATTTGTTCAACTCGTCTTTCTTTTATTACATGGATGAAGCTTTCATTCTTTGCGCTGTATTTGGCTCATGGTCATGACTGTTTGGTCGATTTGGTGTTACACGGACCGCAGAGGAATTTTAGGCGCTTAACTTCGCACCATTTATTACCGTTTAACTTCGGTAAAACTATAAAAATATTAATGACTGTAGAGTAGATTTTAGCAACTATCATTATAACTTATCAACATCAATTGGTAGACATTTCCAATCTTTTAAACAACTTTCAAACAGTATTTAAATTTAGAAGCTACTGGTAAAATTTAGACTTCTGAATAGATATTTAAACTACATAGTATGTCGTGTTAATTTATTAATAATATAATATATTATATATATATTATATAATATAATTAATTTATATTTATTTTATTATATTATTATATTGATATCATATTATAATATTAATAATATTTTATATATATATATTTATTTATATTAGTTTTTCCTTTTACCCTACACACTTATGATATATTCTCATTTTCTATTTTGATTTATATCATATATGATTTTGTATGGGTGGTTATTTTTTTTCATTAATTTTGGGGCTTTATATTTTTATTATTTATCTCTATCTATCGGTATTGGATTGCATTTTTTATTACGAGTATGATATTTATAACATTGACTATTTTTTTATTACCTATACGTTTTATATAGTTTTCAAATGAATGTCTTCAGCAGACATTTAGGTATTTAGACATTAGGTATTTAGACATTTGGGTATTTAGGTATTTTATTTAGTCTGAGCATAAAAATAAACACTAATTATTAAGAAGAGGATTAATATATCACTCACTTACTTTCTATTGCGTTATTTTTTATACGTGGTGATCCGTAAAAAATTTGATGTTGGGCAATTTTACTCTGAGTCCAAGGGCTGGCGATAAGCGGCTTTCTTCCTTCGCACATATAGTACGATCTTCGGGCAGACGACCTCTTCTCGGAGAAGTTTTTAAAGCGTAGTTTTATATATTTTGAATCTTTCGATTGAGATTGCATCTGTTGTATTCTTTCTTCGTTGCTCCGCGGCGTGTTGACCGTCCTTCAATTAGATCTACACAAAGGTCCGTCGTCTCTTTTTTGGGTGTGACTTCCCAGCGCACCTCGTTTTTGAGTGTATTTGTCGACTCTCTTGTGATCTCGGCGATCTCCGGTCACCTGCATTTACTTTTCTATCATAATTTATGTCCTGCAAACGAAAAGGAAATTTTATTTTAACACATAATTTAATTATTACTTATATATACTTATATTTCTACTTTCTATGTCGAAGCCCAGCTGAAACAGCTCGTCAATTCTATTCCATTTTACCGTCATCTTTCTCATGTCAAACTTTGTATGTTTTGAATGGGTTGACACATGTGAGACCTTTTTAATTTTTTAATGGTACTATTGTTCCGTTTCTATTTTACTATGCTGTACAATTAGAGTAGCTTGAAAAGTGAGTTTTCGTTAGTTTTCCTCTGTATATGCTCATTGAGGTGGTTATAAGTGGGTGAGTATTCTTTTTTCCAATTAAAATGGATATAGTAGTATTGTTATAAAATTGGGTTAGGCATGGGCTTCCTCGCATCTCTTTGATTGTTTGGGCTCTGCATTATAGTGTTAGCGAGATAGCAAGAACCAGAGTATCTTTAAACCGGAGGTGGTGTTCTATTTGTAGGCGTCTTCTCCGTTGGCGCACCAGATTTTTAAACCGGGGGCTTGGTGGAAGGATTGGTCTTCGGCTCCAATTTGTCAATGTATTTTTTTTGGCCCCACTTTTTTTTGTTTTCTTTTACACTTACAATTTTTGCGTACTGGTGAAAATCATTTGATATTCTTTTATAGAGTATTTCTTTCAGCCAAGTGACTTTAGGCTATCTTCTTATTAACTCAAGAGAAAGTAATCTTATTTGCCTTCTTACTGGGTGAGACTAGTTTCTTTTCCGGATCTCACTTGCTATTACAAACATTGTTGGTCAGGAGATGACTATTTTATTTATTTTAATCGGTTTTAGTTTGAGATAACTTCAGTAACAGGCCTAGTAGCTCGGATATGAAAAATGCCTGACGGGATTCGAACCATATCGACGCAGTCAGGAAGTTAGAGCGGATCCTGAGCTCACTGCGTTGTCTTTGAGGAAGGAAAGAGATACAAAGAGGGGTTGGGGCGCCTCAAAGGGTGGTAAGGATGCTTGAGTATCTCTCGTTGACAGCTGATCCCGCACATTCGAAGACTTGCGCTTGGCTCAGACTGATGAATTTCACATACCAGACGCAAGACAATAGTATGTCTATTCTTTTGGAAACCGGTTAAAGGCGATAAGCGGTTTTCATTGCCAGGCTGGCTATTGCTTTTGGAGCTTGCATTCTTGTAGTTAGCCTCGACGTCTGTTATATAGAAAGTATATAACTTATCGCATTTTCATAATATGTAGGAACTCCGTGCTGAATAACCATGAAAACACGAGCCAATATTACGAACGCTTGCGAATGTTTTACATTTTTTGGCATTGAGATGATTACTTTATTCTTTTATTTTATTTTTTGCCACTAGGTATACGATTTTACGGTTCACCCTGGTTTTATATTTTGATTTGAAGTATTTTTTATGCAAATAGACAGCCAACAAACAAGATAAGCCACGTACTTTTAACTTATTAATTTATTATCTTATTAATTATTTATTTTTGTTGGTTGATTTTTTCTCTTCTTTTATGTTCCAACCTTTATCCAGGTTATTTTATAAGTATTAAAAAAGATGAATAAGAGAAATATTAACACATGGCGAATGATTAGATAATCGATGGTAATGTTGCTTATGCATGAATCTACAACCTTCTATCAGAGACGGGCAAAAATCTTAAACCGAGTGGAACTATTTTTTTTTTTCTCCCCCTGAAACTCCAATCTGTCATAGCAAAAAGGATGTAATTAGCGTTGGCGTTAGGGAATTTTCATTACGCATCTTAGAAACTATCATTCTGGTGTTTGGATACTTAGTGTATTATTGCTTTTAATTATCTTGCACCAGATTAATTGCCAACTATACTATGGAATACCGACAAGGCTACTCATTAATTATTGATAAGCACTTGGGTTAAGAGCAATTCCTTAAGAGGAAGTTTTTAATTAAATAAGTGTTATAATAAATCGCAACCATTCAACATTTGAAACATTGGTCGAAAAGGTAATTTCAGAGTAAAAAAATATTATTCATCTGAGAGAGAAGATCTTGAATGATATTTTATATACGCGAGAGAAGGAAGCTGTTTGAAAGTTGCATTCGGGGACGGGTTATTAAAAACTTCTTATTAACAAGACAATCTTGTTAAAGACAGTTAAGCTAGTTAAAAGAACGATATACAGCTGTTTTAATTTATTTCATTAATTAGATTAGAATATTTAACACTTTGCTTAAGGAGTTTCCTGTAGCGAGACACAATCACTGGTGAAGAACAAGCCCAAGCATTTTATGAGTGTCTCGAGGAAATAGGATAGTGTTCTCCCTCTATCTATCAACGGCCACCCACCCTCGCTTCGCTTCGTCTACTGACTTCAGCATACAAACCAACTAAGGAAGGTACTTATTTTCAAAGATCAGGGCTTTAGCGTTACATTTATTTTTGGAAATCAATTACTGATCTGTGGGGTAGTAGACGTCTAGTTACTTTTACCATTATAGCTGACCTAGCCATTTACGCATTAAATTACTTATTAGTTAAACGTCATGTTGAGAAGGTGACAGTTTTACGTTTTAATGATTAAGTTCATTTCTGGATTTCATTTACATTAACATGGCCCTTTATAACCCAAATACATTAATTTATTCAAGAGATTCCAAATATGGCTCGAGTATCATCAACGAAATTGTGAAAAGACAATTGAGATACAACATGACTTGGGGTATTAATCATAAGCCAAAACGAACATTGTTGAAAAGGAACATGCTATTCCTTCTGTTAAGTAATTTAATTATTGCCCCATTTACAACTTTATTAAATAACGTATGCGGATTTGTTAATCAGCTAAACTTAATACACTGAATCACAAAGCCCATTAAGAGACAGATTACTAATAGGAGCTCCTAGCAAGTTACAGGTATTTTGGTCGTTTATTTTAGTAGGAGCAAATTAGAATTGGATAACGGAAATAAAGTGGAATTTAAATCTCCAGTGTTGCCATCAGTACATTTAGCTCCAGAAGTTTAGAGTTTGGCCAATGGTCCATCGTAATTGTCTGAAAATATTTACTTCATAATTATTTACCGCGGACAATTCAAACTGTCATTTATTGAGGATTATACAACGCTGTTCATCTTTATGAAGTTTCAATTTCTGAATATCATCTACAATTTTTAGGACTTTACATTATTTTATTCGTTTATTCTTTACAGTTCTATTGTATAGACGCTTGTGTTATGTGCCTGTGTCACTTAATGCACGACTTGACGTCTCAGAGCAAGACTTTGATCCTCGGTGCGAAGTTTTTTTGATAGTTTGTGGACTAGGGTTCCTAGGAGCACTTTTCGTTTAACTATAATAGTATATCTTCGGTAGTTATAGGCTTTTCTGCCTGTAACGTATTCTCTGAGAAGGAGCGGATTTGTCCTTGTTTGGATTACTTGTCTGACAATCGCGAATATGGTAAGCCCTTCGCGTTTATATTATCTTTTTTGATATCCCTCAATTTCAGCACGAACGTAAAAATTTCCAGGAATGCGCGAATTGTTTCTTCAAAGATCCGTTAAATGAACACGTCATATGTATTCTTTTAGATTGATTAGACCTAGAGCAGAAAATTATTTCAAGAATTGTATAAACCGTCTTATTTATTATAATATACCAAAATTTCGAAGACACGCTTAGTTTGAGAATAGTAACTTACTCGGATTAATTGCTTATCTATACTCGGGTCTATCTTTATTGTTTATTAATTACCCAAGGTGAAGACTCATGAATTATTTCTATTGTCAGTACTGTTTCCAGATTTGATATCGGTTGCTATGATTTTGGTCAAGACGCCCCGAATTTGTAATATCTGTCCTTTAAATTTTATTATTATATAACAATTTTTTTAGGAATGGATTGAGGATTTGATTGACAGTTTTTACTTAATAAAGAATTCGTTAATATTATTTAGTATTATTCAGTGTGCATGTCATAATGAGTGATTTTAATAATAATAAATTTATCATTAAAATTTCTATAACCTAGCTTTACTCTATTACACTAATAAATGTAGTTAAGAGCAGTGATCTAACACATATATTTGTTATACAGGTATTTGATATCAATTCTTTTTTATCAAATCTGCTCTGAAAGCTATGTTAATTCCACGATGATTTATCAATATATTACACTTAATTGTTAGCAATATTACCTTTTAGTAATAGCTATATACACATTATATTATTTAATATTATTTATATTATTATTTTCAATTTCTTTACTATTTATTTCAAAATTATTCAATTTGATAATATTTAGGGTCATTAATAAATCAAATTAACATTCTTGTGGTCTAGGTTGTAAGATTCGAGTAGTAATGTATTTTGTTCTTTATTTTAATTTTTTTCACTCGAATATTTTTATATTATGAAGAAATGTTATTAAAATATAATAATTCTTCATAATTATTCAACATTCGATATAAATAGAGTTCTCTAAGTCCATTTGTTTTTTGTTAATGATATTCAAAGAGCTGTTTATAGCCATCAGTATTTCGACATTTTATTATTATATAGGTCTTTATATTATATATGATATAATAATGTAAATAACTTATAACAATATTGTCGCTATGATCTTGAAGACATAATTTATACATGAAGAAAAGTAATCAGAAGAAGTTTCCAGAGAGTAAGAGTCCCAAAGCGAATTTAGAGAGCCTCAGATCAAATGTTGCCGCCAAGTATTATGCTATTTGTCAAACTATTGATAAAATTGTCTCTGTGGACTCATAAAGATCTCGGACAATTAAGGAAGCTAAGGATTAATAAACTTTTTGGCATATTTTCAAATTTTCCTAAAGACTGATCATTAATTTTTTATTATGGTGGTTTCCCGTTTGACAAAATCAAATTCCTATTCTTCATTCATTTTCTTATCTTTTTTTATTTCCTCAGCCTTAATAATAACGATTTTCAGTCTTGGTTTTCATGAGACTATTTTTTCATACGTTTTCTTTCTGTTATTTAGTTTAATTATTCTACTATTATGTTTAATTTATTCAGTATGGGACTTATTCATTAATATCATGCATGTCCGGTCAGTTTTAAACGTAATATTAAACACAAAATTTGTATAGGCTATTAAGAATTCAAATAATTTTTATTTATATTTATTGCTTATTTTTATGTGTTATTTCAGGTGGTTTAACTATATATACACGTGCTAGTTTGGAGTAGTATTTCCATATGATATCAATATGGTTTTATCGAGGGGTTACATTTAGGGTACTTTATTATTGGATTTTTTTTTCCTTATTGACGTCTTAGTGTATTTAACCCTTTATTTACATCACCTACGGGGTACTACATCCACACATATCTACTTAATATTGATGATCGACCGATGCCTGAGTTAGCTTATATTATATCCCTTAAGACCCATGGACTTCGTGAGATACTATCAGGGCTGTTAGACACGCTCTATCTCATGGTCGGATCGTACGCCAATAAATCTAGCCTTACTTGACTGGCATTAATCGCCGCTCGCTTCGCATTAATAAGCTCTTCTTAGGCTTTTATGCCCGTGTTGGTGTTTTTTTTCGTTGCGGTATATATTAGGTTATTATACTTACATCGTTTTTTTTACTTGTTCGTCCATTGCCCCGTCTTGCTTCTGTCATGCAGGTGTTCGTTGTTTTTCTTCATATTCTAGATTCTTTTGCTTTAGTTTTGAATCTGATAGCATTGAATATCCGATTGTTTAAATTGTTAGTTTATACTGGATACAGATCCAGCTCCTAGTCGTATATGCATCGCGATATCTTGCAGTAACCATTAAATCATGTTCAGTCTGTTTAACAAGTCTCTTACGTGTCGTATCTGAGCTGCCACCCATGCTCTCAATTTTACTCTACTTACATAATCTATATACTTTCTATTGCATAAGATTAAATTTATGTAAGTTAAATATAAATAGCCTTCTAACAATTAAGTTTACGTAATATTAAGGTTAATCAGTTAATGCAAACGTCTTACATTACACTAGAGAAAACTAGATTATAATAACAGTATTTAATTGTGCAGGAACTTTGAAAAAATCGTTCAATAAGATTTTAAATAGCTGTCATCAACTAATTATTTTATCCGTTCTATTGCAATATTATATTTCTATTTAAAGGCAACTTTCTAATCTGCGATGATTAGTTATTGTGCGTCACTATCTTAACACTGCAGTCATCTATGACTTCTTTTTTGTCGTATTTATTTTCCTTTATTTTTCATTTCAATATATTAGAGACCACTTGGCATTTTAACCTTTTCACTCGTATTATTTTACGCTGTTTTCTAATCGGCTTACGTCGGGTCATCTCTAACTTCAGATTTCTGAATATTTTCAGCTTATTCCGATCATCTTCTATCTTCATTATTTGCTTCTGTGTATATTTTGGTCTTATTTTTTCCACACTGTGGTTGGTATGCAGCCTTCCTATTTCGGTCTCCATTCTTCGATTTTTGTGTTATGGCTTTTGTTTCATTTATATATAATATTTTTATATATAGTATCTTTTTTATATATGTTATAATATATTATATTATATTATTTTTATTCTTTATTATTTTATGTTTTATTCTTTGTAGCTAAACTCAGTTATATTTCGTTCTTGAATTATTTTTGATATAGTTTTTTACTTTCTTTATTATTCTTTTATTTTTATATTATATATTTATTATTTTTTATTATATTCTATTTATTTATCACTTTTTATATCTTATATGGTGTGTGATTTTTTCAGTTGGCGCGCAGGCCATTGTGTTGTATGTTTGATGGCGTTTATGTTCGAGCCGAGTTTTTTTGTTGTCATTATGCCTATTTTATGAGTTTGGTTTGTGTTTTTTTTATGTTAGTTTTTCAGTTGGTTTCTATCAGAGTCATTCTCCATCTCTCCATCCTCTTTTATTTATTTTTGTTATGTTTCTTTACCCTGGTTATTCCTTGGAGGTTTAGATCCATTTTGATTTGAATGAGATGTCGATTAGATGTGAGACAGTGTTTTCGTGCGGCTGACGCTTTTATTTTTTCCGGCTGTCTTGATTGCGATTGTGTGCGGCTTTTCGGCGTTGCCCACTGGAGTTGCTTATTTTCTATCCTGTTTTATGGGTTTTTGTTCTATATTCCGTTAATTTATCATAATAATATTTGCTTTTATTTTCATGATTTCCTCCTTCTCTTCATATTTTATTTATTTGTATTTTATTTATTTTTATTATTTTTTTATTTTATTTTTTTTCATTTTAATTTATCTTTTTATTTATAATTTATATTTTCTAAACCTTTTGTATACATGTTATTTTTTTTTTTCAGTACTTTAAGCAATTGTGTTGTTGATCGTAAAAATCCCGTTGACTTCTGTAAGTTGATGCATTACTTCTCTTTATCAGTTTTTCATTCCATATTTTAGTTTTTTTCATTTCTTGTTTCTATATTGACGCGCTCAGACTTTGTTACTTATTATATCATGTTTCTTTTAGTGTTTTTTCCGTTTTCTTCCTTCTGGTTGGTGTGTTTGGGTTTGCTTTGTTTGGAGTCTTTTTGCCACCCTTTCCTATCGCATGTGGATTTTGTTTTCTGTATTTCTTATATTTACTCATTGCTTTTATTTATTTTATTTATCATTTATCTTATTTTATATATTATATTATTATTTATAAGATTTTTTGTTCCCATTTTAGTTTTATCAAAATTCTATATAAAATCTCTTTTTCTTTTCATAGATTAAAATTTATTCATTTTTTTTTATTAATCTTTAGAATTTTATTATTTATATATATTAATAATAAATAATAATAATAATAATATAATAATAATAATAATAATAATAAAATAATCAATAATATAATAAATAATCAATAATATATAATATCATAATAATAATAAAAATAAAATATATAATAAGTAAAAATGTTTTTTTTGGGTGAGAAGAGAGGCATTTAAGGAAAATGTTTTTATTTCTTTTAGCTTCCAGACATTCATGTAGGAAAAGATATGGTAGTCATAAAAAGAAGTGGAAGTACATTGGTAAATTGTAATGATAATATAGTTATATATTATATATTATATACTATATTATATGTTATATATTATATAATATATATAATACTATATATATTATATTATATATTATATTATATGGAATCTTTTTGAAACAATAGAAAAGGGAGTAGGATAAAAAAAGAAATTAAAAAAAATACAAAATGTTTGGGGAAGTGATTTTTTTTTTTTAAAACTATGATTTTCTTATTAAATGGGTTAGTGGTAGTTGGGTTAGTTAGGTTAGGTTAGTATGTTAGGTTTGTTAGGTTTGGTTAGGTTAGGTGGTTAGGTTAGGTTAGGTTAGGTTAGTTTAGGTTAGGGTTTGGTTAGGTTTAGGTTAGGTTAGGTAGATTAGGATAGGTTACCAATTAAGTGTCACTTCATTTTTTAAGCTCTTGAAATATTGCATAGAGGCTAGATGTGAATAAAAAATTTTTATCAGACCATAACCAAGTTATATTATGCGTTAAGTAACCTTTACATATATAATTATATTATATATATATAGTATATATTATATTATATATATATATATAATATATATATATGTATAATATATTATATATAATATTATATATTAATATATATGAAGGAATTATATTGAAGTGTTTGGCAATTGAAGAGGTTGTACAAATTTAAAATAGCTCACACAATTTCTTTGAATGAATTTTTAGAATTTGAAATTTGAAATTAGCAACTATACAGGGAGACAATCTTCATACTAATTACTTACACGCAAACCATGCGTTGTGTCAATGTCGCAGTTGATCACCGAGTGATGCAAAATGACATTCTGCATTACCGCGTCAAAACGCTTTTGATATTCAGATAAACGTAGAAGCTAAACATGAAAATCGAAGCGCGGGTTTAGAAGCTGGGACTCCTCTCCTCACCACACATACATTGCTTGGTACTATTACCCATTTTCTTCTTTTTCTTTCGGTTTTTTTTCTTTTTCCGTTGTCCCTCCTAGTGCTGTCCGTCTCTCTCTTTGAAATAACAGAATTGACTTTGGGAAAACATTCTTTTTACACCGCGTTGATCCAAGGCCCTATCTTTGTCACCGGTAAATTTTTTTGGTATATTCATATCCTAACAGGCGATGCTTTGTTTTTTCAATCGATATCTGATCTAGATACTTATAAAGAGCCTTTCCACCCTCCTCACATATTCTCTTTTTCGTACCTCTGTAGGAAGAATCTATTCTGTCGTATAAAAATTAGATTTTCAAATTGTATAATTCAATCTGAGATAGAAAGGACATATTTGTGTGTGTGCGATTTCCATGTTGGACATATCCTTTATATATATTTCCTTTTGCTCTCATATTATCATTAATAATATAACATATATATTTATATATTATAAATATCATATAGATATATAACATATATATATATATATATATAATTATATATGTATATATGGTGCTTCGCAAGTTTGACCATTTTAATCAACCCTGTATCAATAACGATCAAAACTTTATGTTGGGGTTTATTTATATTAATCACGGGCGGGTCACAATGGGGTACTAGCAGAAGATAAACAGAAGTTCTGGAAAAAAAAAATGGACTAATTAATTAGATAAATAATCATCAAAAATAGTCTAATGGTTCGATAATCTAAACGAGCATACACAAAGCGGAAACTGTATCTAAAAGGAAGGGACGACGAATTTTATTCAAAAGCTAAATGTACATAATGTTCGATCTCTACAGTATTGCGAGAGGGGGATAACTATTAGTGTGCATTCTACGGATTAATCTCGCACATATTGTATATAGCATGACAATACACAGCAGAAAGTACATACTTTGACCGTACTCATTTATTATGGTAAGCGAAAGTCAGCGAATAAACATCTGAGTTACGAAGATATTCTAACATCAGCAAAACTCAGAGATCAAAAAGCAAGAGAAAAAATTTTTAAATTATAATCCGAATATAACAAAAGAAAATGAAAAACACCAATGTAAATTAAAAAACAAAAATAAAAGAATAAAAAGAATGAGGAAATAAAAAACAGATGGATACAGCAAAAACACTTGACTGAAAAACACATTCAACAAATGCATCCGCTTGGCGAAGGTTTCGTAAATCTAGTAAGCGCGTCAAATGACGGTAGAGGTCTTTTAACCATAACAACAATGTTAGGGAAGCATACTGCAAGAGTCATTCTTCTGGGAGATTAATGTAAATTAGTCATCGATGCGTTAAGCGATACATATCTAAAGTTTTCACAGAATTCTTAAACAATTCTCTGAATAAGCGAATCATACAAGTTTCAAATTTCTCATACAATAACGAAATATAAAGATAATACAAAAAGTTCGAAAAATTATAAAAATTTATACAACGGAAACTATTATTCTGAACTCATGACAAGGGTTAAAATAACTTGTTGCTAAAAGTGTTATTGCTGAAGAAATGAACTTAATAAAATCGAACGTCAACATGGTGACACTATTTCGCGTTAGACGTGTATTTTCAATGAAATGGTGGATGAATGGAAAAATTCATCAATATGAGTAATAGAAACTGCGCGTTTAACTCGCGTGACAATGAGCATATGTACAGTCGATATGAAAGTATATAACTAAGAAGGCTTAATCTTCTAACATCATTCATTAAACTAAATGCAAAAATTTAGTTGTAATTCACCTGAAACAAAGATTATGAATTGCGTAATGACATAAATATTCTCAACAACAAATTCATAGAAGAAGTTTTCAACAAAATTTAGGTTAAAATTGTGAATCAAAAAATTTAATTAAAAATTAGCAAACCAAATAAACTCCCACCCCCAGAAATAACAGCAACACAGAATCAATGTTAACGTACAATTAAAGTAATATATAACGTTATATAACAAAGCATAGAAAAGAAACTGAAGATGATAGTATCAACGATGAAAGAACTTACATGATATATAACTGACTTGTTCGGTCGTCACTAATATAATGCATAACATATAAATCGAAAATATTAATTGACTGCATTCATATATCTAAAATTTTATACAAATTCATTATAACCATCATTGAAGCATCCAAATAAATGCAAATAATAAAGATAACAACAAATTATAAACAGAGCGGAGAAATATATTAACTCTATCCATATACTGAAGAAAGTATTGATTTAACTTAATATACTGGAGAGTAAAAAAACGAATCAAAATGATGAGGAGTGACACCAAAATATGAAAAATATTAACAAAAGGTTTTTCTTAAAGAGAGGCGAGAGAGCAGAGAGAGGAGAGAAGAGAGGAGAGAAGAGAGAGAGAGATGAGCCGATGAGCTGAGCAATGGTTAAAGGTGAAGAAAAAAAAACAAACTTGTAATTACAATAGCAATATGTTTTTGCGGATCCGTAAGTAAAAAAAGAATAACATTTTAGTTCAATAGATTTTTTATTGGATTACATACGTTAAGGTATCTTCCAATAAAACTCATATGACGAAGAATTCAAAAAAATGACTGAAGCAAATCAATAGAAACAAAAAACAAAAACTTTGTTCAACAATGATTATCACCAGCACACAGCTTCATGAATGAATTCCGCTTGCAAGCATTAATGATGATCAGATGGCTGAGCAGGCATCAAACCTCGTTGATTAGACGTCAAAAGATAAAAATTTCTATAAATGCAGATAGTTAGGTATGAAGGAAGAATATCAATCGAGGAGCAAGTCTATCAGTTATTCTAAAACAGTGTCAAACGGACTGTTATTAATTCCGTTGTGATGCAGTGGTTGCCAATAGTTAAGCGTCCTCACTTTAGTGTCTCACTGGTAATTGATCTGATGATACAATACGAAGAAGTTTAAATAATGAGTGAAGATATTTGTCTTTATTTCATTTTTCATGTATAATCTTTCAGTAATTGATTTCAATAACTGATAATGCTATTAACTGTTGTTCAATAAATTAATAAAGTGGTTTACAAGGGCGATTGGTGTGATGCGTGTAAGGGCAAGGGATGCAGTGACTAACAAAAAACATCATCGTGTCAATGGAAAACATAGGAATGTGATGCATGAACATTATTTTTATTAACATTAATTTATTTTTTGATTTGAATTTTTCAAGCAATAGAGGTATATTACATTACGCACTAAGGTTATAAAAATAAAAGTGATAAAGCCCTATTTACCAGGCAATATGCAATATTCACATTTGCACGTTAAACAGCCACGTTAATGAAACAACTTTCATGCGTACACCACCAGCTATAACTACTTTTCCTTCCAAGACACTGAAAATTATTCCAATTAAATATATTGCTCACCATATTTATTTTATTTTTTGTACCATTACATAAATTAATAATAATAATAATTATAACAATAATAATATTATCATATTAATAATAATCATTATAAATAATACATAATAATAATAATAATAATAATAATAATTAAATATAATAATAATAATGAATTAATAATATACATTCAATAATAATAAACTCTTCTCCGATTGAAAAAAGAACATTCGTAAGTAGCTACAAAATTAAAATTTTCAATTATCTCATATACAATAAATGACACAGAACAGATTGGACAGCGTTTACTTCAACACGTCTCTTCATGAGACTGTGTGAGGTGACGCGTCGCAATGGTTCTCCACTAGGGGAATGATATATGGCTAGATTAGTGAGGAGCATTTGACAAAAATCTTGCTTGACACAAATGATTACTACTCAATGTTCGTCAAAAAGAGTTGATGATTTTGGTTTAGCACTTCTCATACAATTAAATGTTTTAAAAAAAAGCTAAATATTTTATGATCGTGATTCTTCTCTTCCTTATGAGATTATATTGCACATAATATTAAACAATATTTAAGCCTTGGAGAACCAGTTGAAAATAGAGAAAATAAATAATGGAGAGAACGAGTAGAAGAGCAAGTGTATGTTTTAATATATATATATTAATCTTTACTTTTATTATTATACTATTAGTATTATTATATGTATATATAATTACTGGTTAATAATTAATATATTACTTACCTTATATATCTTTTATTATATATATACTTTATTTTTATATATTTTTATGTCTATTATATACTCCCTAATCTGAATAATATATTCAAAGTAGTATATAGACTAGGGCCCGCTCGGAGTGAGGCGGCCTTTTTGACAATTCGGCAGATTCTGATCTTATTTTAGAACTTTAAAAAGTTTCTTGAGGATCAGTTCTAATTTTAATTTATTTTACTAAAAAAAGCAAATAAAAAAAGTTAAAAATATCTATAAGTTATTAAATTATGTAGTATACTATAATATAATCTTATGATTGATATAGTAACATATATTTACTATACTATTCAGTTATAGTATATACTATAGTCATATACTCTCTCTATTATAATTCTATCTAATTTCATCAGTTCTATACTATTATATATATAGTATATATATCTATATATTATAACTAGAAATGAGAAAAAATATTGGGCTGATTCTATTGATGAGTTGTATGGCGTTTATACATTGACTGTTGAAGAACAAAAGGAGAATCTTAGAATGAGGTAACTACTAAAAATATGAATGTTGAAAATAATTAAAGACTGTTTTGCTTGCGGAAAAAGAACGACATGCTGGTGATCTGCCAGCATGAAAGAAAGTCTGTTGGAAAAAGTTGTTAAAATGTGTAAATATTAGATTATTCAGTTCTATCTGTTCAATGTACCGTTGACAATATTAAATATTTCAGAATCATTTTCCTTCCCCAAAATTGAAATGTCAATGGAATATTTTAATATATCCAGGCAGAAATATTTTAATAAAAAAAAATAGAAAGATTTTTTTTAGAGAAATATATTGAAAAAAAATACAATATGTTGTAAAAGAAACAAGGTGTGGCTATGAATGATTTTAGGGAAGATTATTTGAAGAAACAGATACTTGTAACGATTTAATGAAGGATTTAGAGAGAGATCCAATAAACATATTGAATTATTCAAAAATATAAAATATTTGAAGATTAAATGCCATAAAAATTTGAAATAATAAATTTACTAAGAGTTTAATTTGATTCAGGTCTTATTATTTTAACATTATAAAAGCTTGTAAAAATTTGATCATGTTGTCCGATAGCGACAGGTACAACTATATTATAAATATTAAAATGATGAATGATACTTTTTGATAAGATTTTGGCGTGGAAAATATCGATGACAAATTTTTTAAGTCAAGTAACGCATTAATAAACATTTTTCTGTTGTTATTGAAAAATGATTTCATAGAACATGAAAGTGTAATGAATAAAACGTAACTAGGACAATATAATCAATAAGTTGGAAAGTTTTTTTTGTTAATTTTTTCAACAACATTTAAAGAGAAATCACGAAACACGATATAATCTCGATATAAATTCTAGAATCGTGAGTTACATTGTCATATATTAATTTTGAAATTTAAGATTTTGAAAATAAAATTTTTATGAATTTAAAAATTAAAACAAAGTATTTGATTTGACTCTTATTAATGTCTTTTACAAAATCTTATCATAGAATATATATATAATATCTATATATATATCTATATTCTTATATGATATATAATCCCCCTATAAATATTAAACAAACCAGGTGACATCGCATATGTTTATTGAGAATTCCATATAAATATTACAGATATATATCTATTATCTATATATATATTATTTCTTGACCTGATATATAATATATAATATATATATTATATATATAATATTAAGGACTTAAATAATAAATGGTAAAAAAAATAATGAAGTTTATTGAAAGGTTAGTAACTCATATTTTTATAGCAAACTTACACGGTGTGACATTCTTATCCCAAATATAAAGATATTTTTTATTTTTTGTGTGATTTAAATTGATTTTATTTTAAAACCTTACTTCAATTTAATTTTTAAGTTAATTGAAAAAGGATATTTAATAAATATTTTTTATCTTATCCTATACTATATATAGTATATCAAAACATATATATCTCGTATATTATATATATATTATCATAAACATATGTAATATTATTATATTTTCCAAATATATATAATTTCTTGACCTGAGTGATCTATTATGATTATAGTGTACCTTATATATTTATAATATAGAACTACCTTTATTATAAGCGAAGAACGGCTTTAACGGAGGCAAAAGGACGGGGCTACTTTAAAAATAAAAGAATAATGTAATAAAATAAACAAGAATACAGTGACCATATCAAAAAAATATTTACAGATACTACTGAAAGAAAATTTAGCGATTATATCTTCCGAAAAATTATTTTTCAAAAGGATATCTAACTTTAACTATCTCCGCTCATCCAAAATATATAGCTTTCAAAAATTTACAGTCAAAATTTAGATTTTATTCATGCCATATCACTTTGAATTTATATTTAGATAAAGGAACTAATATTTTTTAACATTCTATAACAAGAATCACAGAAAACTTTCTCCCTCTCTCTGGTCCGAAAAACAAAAAAAAATATTTATATTATATTATAATAATTATTAATAAATATATAATATAAATATACTATATAATTATATATATATATATATATATATATTAATATAATATATATATATACTATACTATAATGATATATTATCCCTTATTATATATATATATTTGAGATTGGGAAATTGGGATACAAATATTTTAGGATAAAATTTAATTTTATAAAATCTTTAAGATATGGATTTTACTAACAAAATAACCAATAAATTTAGAGCGTGTCAACGTCTTGGAGAGAAGTTAATATGCTCTATATGGACAATTTGTGGAATACGGAAATTTTGGGTGTTGTATAAGTATGGGCAATCACTTAAAGTCTCGTTCGAGGTCAAAATATGCAGAGTTATCCATAATTAACGGGATCTTGTAGTAGACAATAGTTTTCTTGAAGGCCAATTAAAGGGAAGAAAGATCAGCAACATTTAAGTGGATTATAACATTCTCTCATTGTAAATGAGATCGAAAGATGTTGATAATTATATTAAAATAAAAATAAAACGAATTATGGGCGTGGTCAGGGACAGAAGCTTAAAAGCAGGATCAGAATAATATATAGGTTTGTGTCATAAAACTATATTTACAGGAGATTACTGATAACATGTTATTATTATAAAATATTTTTTTGTTATTAGTATTTAAAAATATATCATTAATAATATTATTAAAAAAATTCATTGATAGTAAATATTATTATTATATTTAGTAATATAATATTATAAATTACTAATTATATCTGGATTACAGTTTTAGATTTGAACTGACAGAAGTATTGCAGATCACAAAAATTTTATGATATAATAAATAATTTTAATAATGTCCAAAAAGTAATGAAGCTTATGTTTTTTATAGAAATTGTTCAGTGGAAGGCATTTGGATAATATATGTTATATATATATATATATATTATATATATATATATATATTATAATAATATATATAGTATCTATATCTTTATATATATATATATTATATACTACTATATATATTGATCTTATCACTATTATATCATATATATATATTTTATATATATATAAATATAATATATATATAATATATAATATATTATTTATATGTTATATAATATATATATATACTAGTAGTATATCATATATATATATATACCTATTATATTATGCTTATACTATTAAATATATTATAGGTATATATTATATATGTAATTATATATATTATATTTATTTGTGAAAGTGGATCAACTGTCTCAATGGCTACAAGCTTAGAAACCTGATATATATATATATATATTATATATATTATATATTATTAGCTAATTAATTACTTAATTTATTATGCCTATAGTTATTATTATATATATATATATATATCATTATTATTTATATAATATATAGGAGTATTTTTTTATGTAAAGTATGGGTGTTCTAATAAAAGTACGGAAAAGTAAACAAATTCTATTATAGTTATCATTTATTGTTTCTAGAGGATGGATTTAATCTTTATGTTTTTTTTCTTTTTTCTTTTTTTTTGTCATGCCTTTCTGAAAGTAAAGCGCGATGTTTTTTCTTTTTTTCGACACTAAAAGGATAAAATAGGGTAAGAAAGAAAGATGGCAAAGGAGTCAGGGGTACTTCGATAAGGTGGAAGAAGGGGGGGGACTAATAAAATAAGGGATGGTATACAAGGAACAAAACGATCTTTGGTCTTTTGGGTGTCAGCGGGGGTTAATAAGACCATCCATAGAGGGGTAATGAAAGTACAAAAGTGTCCGAGTGTAATTACGCGTGGAATTCAGAGTATAATAAAACAAAAAAACTAAATTTTCAACAAAAAAAAAAAAAAGAAAGATATTTTTTCTTAAGTAAGCATTATTAGGGGATGATGGAGAAGAAAATTCGGTCGGGACTGAGGGGGGAAAGTTTTCTTAAAAGGAGGGATTGGTAGGGAGGAAAAACTGAGAAAAAAAAGAAGAAAGAGGGTGGTTCGAGAAATCAAGGAGGGGGGTTAGTAAAAAGTAAGAAAAGGGAGGAAGAAGATAAACTGCAAAATATTTTGGGTAATATAAATAGGGTATTTAAGTTTAAAAAAATTTAATTAAAAAAAAAAAAAAAAAAAAAAAAATAAAAATAAAATAAATACTTAGAAACATAAGATACTGTTACAAATTATAATTTGTTTTAATGTGGAATGAAGAGGTAATAATGAATATTCTAGTCAAAGATGACCAAATTATATATATATATTATATTTATTATATATATATATATAATATTATATATATATATAATATATTATATATAATATATTAATAAATATATAATAATTTATATATATATAATATATTATATATATATATATTATATATTAAATATATATAATAATATATATATATTATATATTATATTATATATATATATATATATATTATATATATATATATATTTATATATAATATACTTAATATATTATTATTTATATATAATAATATTATTATTATATAATATATATATAAATAAAAATTGTAAGGACTATATGATATTTGGTAGTTAGGTGATCGGAAAGAAAAATAATTTAGATAAATTTATTCGAATAATTTTTTTATAGAAATTCAATCTTTAATTTAATTTGAATTAAATTATAAAGATTTAAAAATTATAAATTATTGATTGAAGACCATGTACTTACTTAAGGTCTATATATAATATATATATAGTATATTATAATATTATATTAATTTGCATAGTAAATTATAGTATATATAGATATATATATATATATATATATAGAAAATTTTTGATATTTTAGGTATTTTATTTAACAATTTAAATAATAAATGACACTAGTTGCAGTAAATACTGAAAGAGAAAAGTTTAAGAAATTGTTAATTTAATTACTAACTTTATAAAAATGAAAAAATTTTTAAAAATTTATGAAAGAAAAATATAGGGATTATTGAAATACAAAATATAAAATAAAAAAAATAACGAAAGACCTTTGTTCATTTTATTTTTTTTTAATATCCATTTTATTAATTAAGAAAAATATTAGTTATTCAAAACAGTAGTAACTTACTGATATGATGTGAGCCAATGGGATTAGTAAGTATTGTAAAGCATTAAAAAAATATGTTTAATATTTCAGGGATGTGATTGCATAAAGCCTATTTACATGAATTAATTATAATATACTATATTATTATATAGTATAATTAATATATATATATATATATATATATATTATAATATAAATTATTAAATATAATATTATATATATATATATATTATATTATTAATATATATAGTAGTCTAAGATGGCATTTTTTTAAGATTGTAGTTGACGTGCGGAATAGACGGAGGTGCGGAGCAGGAAATAAAGAATTCGTGCGGACAAAAAAGTTTTCCGATATTTTATTAGGAATTTAAAAATGAAAGTATAGATTTAATTATGAAATTTTAAATCGGTTATAATAATTATAAACTTTATTTTAAGTTATACTAATTATGTTTTGTCTAGATTATGTTTTTTAATAATGCTTTAAATATTATAAATTTATGGTAATATATTAATAAGATTTAAATGATTTTATGAATGAATGGTATTCCCATTATATTTAATATATCATTTCAGAGTTCATTAATGAAACATAGGACAATTATTAAAAATTGTGTAAAAAATATTTATATATTATATATATATATATATATATTATATATATATATATATATATATATTATATTACTATATATTATATATATATAAGTATATAATTATAATATATATTATATATATATATATAATATTATATTATATATATATATTGGGTTTAAAAAGAATTGATTAATATATATATTAATATTTTATATAATAATATATATATAATTTATATATAGTATATTAATTATTATAGTTTATATATATAATTTAATATTATATATTATTATACTATAATATTATATATATATATCATTAATATATAATATATTTATTTATATATTTATTATATATATATATATCTATATATATATATATATATATATATATATATTATTTTATATATATATATATATATTTAATTATAAATATATATATTATATTATACTTATATTATATTATATAAATATATATTATATAATTATAATTATATTATATATATAATTTATATATATCTATAAATATATATTTATAATAATATATTATATAAATATATATTATATATATATATATATATATATATTATTATTATTTATATATATATATATATATATATATATATTAGAATATAATTCGTTAGGAGCTGTATACGTAGACATTAGCTCGACTAATGAACAGGAGTGGGACTTAAAACGGATCATACATAAGTACTGGAAGAAATAGAAATTTTACTTGTGGAAAGGGTGGTCAATATTTGAGAAGGAGGAAATGATATAGGTGGGAATAAATTAGGAATGGACTGATGGAAGAGAAAATAAAACAAAGAATAAAATTCAAAACGGATATTTTCCCTTTCAGCATAGCAGAATTTGTTGAATTGTTAAATAAAATATATAATAATTAAAAAAATAGTTATAGACATAGATATAGAGAAATTATTTAGAATTGTTGGATATTTTGAGGGAAAAGAGGTACACATTAAATGCCAGGATCTTTGGAGAAGATAAATCTTTTTGAATATTGTAATTGCAAGAAAAGAAATTAGGAGGAAGAGGAAATCTGGATTTTGTAATATTTTTAATTTTTTTAATATAATATTAATAAAGATTTTTTTGTAAGGATATATATATTGTAGTGATTTATTTATTAAACATTTTTGAGTGAATTAATTAGCGAAGAAGTGGAGGAACGTGAAGGACCGTGAAGGAAGTGAACAGAATTTGGTAGGCGAGGTTTTGATGGTAATGATATAGGTGGGGAGGAGAACCGATAGCGAACTAGTTTCTAGAGGTGAGAAGGTGGCGATAGTGGAATAAAATAAATGAGCGGGTGCAAAGAACTGATAATATATATATATATATACTATTATAATATATATATATATTATAATAATATATTTATATATATATATATATATATATATATATATAATATATATATATTATATATATGTATTTATATATAATATATATATATTAGTAGTTGGGAAAGGGTTTTGGATGGAATAAGACTTTAAAAAACGATCCAGATAATAGGGGTTAATAAAGGAGGGAGTTAATTAAAACGGGTGTATTATTTTAATTCAAAAATTAAGAAAACACAACGGAAAAGAAAAAAAGAAAAGGTTTTTTTAAGAATAAATAAAAAAAATTAATTAATTAGTAAATAAATTAGTTTTTATTTAATTAATTAATTAATAAATAATAAATAATAATAAATATATAATAGAAAAATAACATAATAAAAATAAATAATAAATAAATATAAATAAATCTTAATAAAAAAAAATAATAAATAAATAAATAAAAGTAATACTAAATAAATAATATATATATATATATATATATATGATAATATATTTATTTATATATATTAATATATATATTATATATATATATATATATATATTATATATATATAATATAGTATTTAGTAAACGTATACAGTAAAAAGGATTGTAAGCGAAGACGCACAAACGAAAAACGACGAAAAAAGAAAGTAGTAAAGAAGGGCGATATTATTTGGAGGCGTATAGCATTCGGACGGATATTGCTACATGGTTTAATAAAAATTGACAAAATAGGGGGTGACGTACTCGTCGTACGGAGGTTACGGCACGTGCCAACACAAATAAGGTGGGGGGGTGGATAGCACAAAACTGAGATATTGAGTAGAGGCTGAAATTGGTATAAACACCTTCAATATTAAGTAAATCAATATATGGAGTTAAAGTAGTAGTAAAAAAAGGGGGGTCAGGGAAGAAAAAAACATGAAATATTGACATCAAACGAGAAAACATTGGTATACATAACCATTATATAAGTAAAATCGATATATGGAGTTGATTAGAACGTACAAACAAACAAAGGGGGTATACAAAGCAAAAAAACTAGGAATTTGACAGTAGGAAGTGAAATAGGCTTATACATATTTAAATATAAGGTACTAAATCATATATGGGTGATAAGCATTGAATATACAATAACGGGGAATCAAAGAAAAATGAAATAATGAAGGGTGTAGAGAGAAAATTGATATATATATAAGTTTTGAAATTGGAGTCAAAAAACGAAAGACAAATTTAAAAAAAAAAAATAAATAAAATAAAATAAAAAAATAAAAAATATACTTTTTAGTATAATAATTGCCTAAATTTACGTTTTTCAACATAACAAAAAAAGAAATAATTCAGTAAATATAATAAGTAAAGTGTCAAATCAGTACAGTAAGAAATCCAAAATGGAGGGATAACATCATAATATCACCATCTCTATGATACTATTGATTCAAGTAATATATTTTTATAAATTTGTTAGTTTTATACAATAATAACCTAACATAAAGTAATAAGTAAATCAGTAAATAAATAGTAAACATCAAAAGAAAATACTACTTCTTGATCATATAATATAAAATCATGAAAGAAAGTAAGCAGATGTATAACCATAAAAAAAAAATTTATTTGTTATGTTGTACTTAGTACACTCTTTTAAATAAAATTTAATTCGTTGCATGTTAATGAGGAGGGAACGGGAAGTCTAAACAATACACTATAGCAGTAAATCCCAGTAAATAAGTTATCAATAAATCAATAAATCAATGATTATTGATCTATTGATCTATTGATCCCTATTGTTTAAGTAATGTTTTTTGGATAAAATAAAAAAAAAACTTTTATTTATATTTGTTTGTTTTATTTAAAAATTTTTTTTAAAATAAAATTTTTAATTTTTAATGTTGATAACTTAAAATAATTTGGAATTTTAATGCAAATTCTGCTGGAAATAAGTACAATGGTAAAATCGCTGATGAATAAAGATTCTAGGGTTCAATGATCTATTGATATATTGATCTATTATTCTATGATTCAAGTAATATTTTGTATAAAATAAAACAAACTTTTATTTATATTTGTTTTTGTTTTAATTTAAATTTTGTTACAATAAAACTTATTCTTTTAAGTTTATGAATTTAAATTATTTATAACATTAAACATAAAAAAACAGGTATAAGCAAATAGTTATAAATAACAATAAAATACAAGATTTTATTTGTACATTGAACCTGATATATTGTACTCATCTCAAAATATTTTTTATTATATTGTTATTTTTAACTTAAAATAATATTTTAAAGAAATTGGAAGAGTTAATCAAAATAAATCATTAATTAAATGAAATATTTAATATCCTGATGTAAATTGACTTTTCCGATATTTTGTATAGAAATAATTCCCATAAATTCTTTTAAAAAACCTCGAGGAAGAGAAGTGTGAGTTTGTTGTAAATTTGTTGACAGTTGTTGATTGTTGTTGTTGTTGAATATATATTTAGATAATACTGTTGTTTGTTGTTGTTGTTGAATGTTGTTGTGTTGTTGTGTTGTTGTTGTTGTTGTAATGTTGTTGTTGTTGTTGTTAAATATATACAAAATTTAAAGTTAAATAAAATTTAGAACGCGTTTTTTCAAGAATATCTTTAAAATCTCTTAATTTTACAATTAAAATTAATATGAAACTAAAAAAATATATATTCTCATCACTGACTAAATAAAAAAAAATACATTTAAAATTGAAAGTTATAATCAATTTCCATATTTAAATATTTAAAAGCCACTCTATAGGCTCATATCGAAGACGAATATTATTATTAATATTATTATTTATTATTATTATTATATTATTATTACTTATTATTCATTATTATTATTATTATATTATTATTATTATTATATTATTATTATTATCTACAAAATAGATAATAAAAAAAAAGTATAAGGTGCGATTCATTCTGAACAGGTTCACACACTAGAAAAATTGGTTGGTAATGTTCACCATACAGAAAAATTATACAATTACACGTAATCCTTGTTAACGTATCAAAGGGATGCAAAAATAGAGAATGCATTACATGTGTATAGCTGGAGAAATTAAATAAAGAAAATTATATTAATATCGCTAGATAAGTAATATGATGGAGGTAAAGAGATTTATTATTTTTACCATCGATATTTTGAAAAAAAAAATGAGGACGATGAACGATTAAATTCTTAGATAAAACTGAAGTGGTATTAGCTCTGTTAGTGAAATATTAAAAGTAGTTTTATTATTATTATTATTTATTATCATATATTATTATTATTATTATATTAATTATATTATTATTATTAATTATTATTATTATATTATATTATTATTATTATTATATCAACTATATATGTATATGAAAATAGGGTGTTATAAAAATAACAACACAACAAAATAAAACATGACAAAACCAACACAAAAAAAATAAAAAAAATACAAATAATTATAAAAGAATTTAAATTATATTATTGCTGTCACATCATCGTCTAATATTATGATAAGAAGTAACTAAAAAGAGTAAAAAAGTAACCTAATTAAAACATTTTTCAAAAAATAATTATTAATATCCAATGTTAATTTAAATTAAAACTATTGACTTACCAAGGTGAATTTACGAGTATATTTAGGATTAAAAAATAGACCAAAAAAACACGAGTTATTTATATACTAAAATCGAATATATGTACATAACAATGTTTTTAAAGTTATAAAGCTAAAAATAGATATATGATAGAAAATAATGTAACCAAAGAAAAACCACCCAACTTACATACGAATAAACCTGTTAACATTAACAATGTTCCAAACTTAACAGTAAAGTAACTCACTTTACATACAAAACGTAAACCTATTCATACCTTTATCACAAGCATATCTCTAACATTATTAACGTTAATTTTCTTGAACAAGTAATATTTGAACAAAATTTATATAACTTGTACTAATTATTCAATACCAACAACAGAATAAACTGCACATACAAAGTTTTATAACAAAATAAAATAAGTTCTTTGAATAAAATATCAATAGTAAATTTGTAATAGTTTACTGATTTTTAACCAGTAATCAGTAATAGTAATCAAACCATCGCAGTAATAAAAAGGAAAAAGAAGATTGGAGGAAGAAGGAAAAGGAGATATAAGGGGATAGAAGGGAATAAATTGTCGGAAACTCCTTCTTACCAACACGACCTTTTTGATCTATTGATCCATTGTTTCATGTCATTTCGAGTATCATTCGCGATAAAATAACACAAAATTAAGTTCTTTATTATACTGATCAACGAATATATGGTATCTGTAACAAATTTTTACATTAATTAATAACTAACATAACATAACGTGAACTAGAATTAATGGTACAACGACAAACCCCAACCAGTTATGCCTAAAAACTTTAACATTAAAAGTTCAAATTAACACAGTAATAGTAACGTACTTTACATACAAAAGTAACCTATTCATACTATTTTCCAAGCATATCTCTAACATATTAAAGTTAATTTTACATTTGAGATAAAAAATACAAAATTTTATCAAAACTTTGTCTAATTATCATACAGACCAACTGAATAACTGCAAACATAAACATGTTTTATCAACTAACAATACAACTAAGTTCTTTGAATAAAAATATAATAGTAAATTTGTAAAGTTTATGATTTTAAAACAGTGTGTTAGTAAATCCACACTACCCTTCCCACCCCTCCACGATCTATTGATCTATTAATTGATTCATGTCCCATTTCGGTATCATTTCGGATAAACATAAACAAAAATCAGATGTTAATTAATATATATGATGAGTTAATGAAAAACAGTTTTTACATTATTAAAGCTAAAATAACATCAACTGAACTGAGAATATAATGTTAACAACACCTAACACACCATACGGGCGAATAACTCTAACATTAACAGATTTTTCTGCCTTAACAACAAAGTAATGTATAACACATCGTCAAAATGTAACCTATTCAACTTTTCGAGGCATATCTCTAGCATATCCTATGTTCAATTTTACATTAAATCGCAATATTTACAAAAACTGTTAAGCATAACACATTAAATATCATGAGAGAACGAATAATTGCGTAAAGTACAATTTTTTACATAACTTCGTAATTATTTAACATAAATTCATCATAACCTCGATAATATCATAATCCCACGATATAATTGAATCATACAAAGTTTTAACCAACTAATAAAATTACAAATTAATCCTGACATAAGATAAAATAAGTTCTTTGAATAATATATCATTGTGGTATAGTTTAACTGAATTTTAAACTGTAAATCAGTAATAAGTAATTCAACCACCATCCTGCTGGTCCACTAACCACCCACCGCCTGCGATCTATTGGAATCTATTGATTCAGTCATATTTCGAGTATCATTTGTGGATAAACATAACATAAAATAGGTTTTTTGCATGACCAAGAATATAATGCTTAACCAACAGTTTTAGCATCCATAAAGCTAATTCATAACGCAACGTAGAATAATAATGTCAATGCAACCTAAACATACTAGTATGAATAATCAAGCTAACATCTTGAAAATTCTCTACTTATTAAAGTAAAGTAGCTAACAGGTCAATAATAGTGATATTAGGTTCCACTTGTTCGGCGCTATCAGCAATAGTAAATGCCCCCCCGCCCACCCCCCCCGTATTCATCTACAAAATCTTACAAGAAGTGCCAATCTGTCAAGATACAAAATCATTAACTATGAATTGACCTATATTATTAAGAGTGTCACTCTTTGAGTATTCACATATTTGACCTATGAATATCGTAGACATTAGCAAAATTCTATGGAGGCAAACCTACATTACTCAACAAAACTTAACTAGCTCGCGTTTCCTAACAATCAATCGTAGTTTATACAAGTAATATCTTACAAA
>JABUQX010085779.1:0-2500 GCA_015478945.1 Trachelipus rathkii
ATTATCAGTTTTCCTAATTTTCCACCTTATGGCTTACATTCTCTTTGCCAATCAGCAACATAATCATATTTTTTCTTCACTTACCATCTAACTCTACTGACTCTCTAAACTTTAAATTGGAACATTCTCTAGTCTCCTTCTGTTCCTGAAATCATCATTCCGTGTGATTTAATTATTTACCACCATCATTGATTTCCCTCTAGTTCTCTTGATACTGGTATTGAACTCGCCTACCATTTTAATAAAATAAAGAACTACCCCATATTCTTGCCTTTTATTAGCTTCCAGTACTTCTTATATTGTTAAATCCTTTCCAACTCTGGGTTCCTCTCATTAGTTTCTTAATATTTATATCATGTTCTATCTTTACGAGTTTTCCGCAGGAAAGGTATTTTGCCTTCATTGACTAAACATTTTTGGCACTTTTGTATTACAAACATGCCTGACTTGGTGTAGTCTTCGTTTGAAATTTTTCTTTGGAATAATTACTGCTTCCGCTTGAGGGTTCTTTCCCTCGTAGTCTGCAGAACGCATAGCCAATGTGATTCTATCTGACACTCTAGTACTCTGGCACTCTAGCACTGAGGTGTATATTTCATTCACTTTCTGTTCAGCAATAACTCATAAACTTTTGTTTATCTCTATTTCTTATTGTTCTAATTGTTTAATTTGCAGTAGCGAAGCTGCCCTAGGTAATTACCCTCATTTACCAATTCATTCAATCTGTCCTGTAAAAATGAGAACCCGACTCAACCCTCTTAGTCATCTACTTTGGTATTAGTAATGAGTCATTTACTTGGTCTTCTACCTTGATCCATGACTTCTGGTCTTTTACTTGGTTATCTACCTTAATCCATGTATTTTGGTCTTTTACTTGGTCCATGACTCTTGGTCCTCTGCTTGGTCCTCTACTTTGGTCCATGACTCCTGGTCCTCTACTTGGTCCTCTACCTTGGTCCATGACTCCTGGTCCTCTACTTGGTCCTCTACCTTGGTCCATGACTCCTGGTCCTCTACTTGGTCCTCTACCTTGGTCCATGACTCCTTGTCCTCTACTTGGTCCTCTACCTTGGTCCATGACTCTTGGTACTCTACTTGGTCCTCTACCTTGGTCCATGACTCCTGGTCCTCTACTTGGTCCTCTACCTTGGTCCATGACTCCTGGTCCTCTACTTGGTCCTCTACCTTGGTCCATGACTCCTGGTACTCTACTTGGTCCTCTACCTTGGTCCATGACTCTTGGTACTCTACTTGGTCCTCTACCTTGGTTCATGACTCTTGGCCCTCTACTTGGTCCTCTACCTTGATCCAGTGTGTTTTCGACGGAATCTCTGGTATGCGTCCGTGCTACCTGGGGTTCAGACTCTTGGCCCTCTACTTGGTCCTCTACCTTGATCCAGTGTGTTTTCGACGGAATCTGGTACAAAGCCTTGATTTTTAAACTTCCCTCTTTCTGTACCTATCTTTCTCTCTGCAACATTTTTGTTTTCCTTTCCGGTCGTCCCATAGCAGATATTGTAGACTGGAAGAGTTTATACTTTAAATAAATTAAGGAGTATGGAGTTCCTATTTAAAATTCTTATCCTATTTTTCATTATTGACTACTCTCTGTCACGCCCTCACCAATCCACTCATCATTATAACTAAATTTTTTTAATACTCATTTCATTTTCAGGCAGACCCAATTCCATCATCAAATACCTGGTGGTAGGAATATGGCTTTCGAGTAAACTAATCCCTGATCTTTCTCATTTTTTTTAATCCGGAACATGATTATACTCAATCCACAAATGATCCTTTCTTTCATCTACGTACTTGACAATAATCTCCTACACAACTAAAAATATCTTATCAAACACACAGCTCAAACCTTCCATTGTACTTAATATTCTTTAAAAATATCTTATCAAACACACAACTCAAACGTCCCCTTGTACTTAATATTCTTTAAAAATATCTTATCAAACACACAACTCAAACCTTCCAATGTACTTAATAATATTCTTGGTATTATTTCATTTTCTCATTGGTTTTCCATGATAGATCTCAGGTAATTCTGTCACCTATCAAGTAACTCAAGTTTCTAAATGATTAGATATTCTGAAGCACATTTAGAACTTTATTCACATCCCCAGTTGCTTGCCTTGTATAGGAGTACACAATTCAATAATTTAAATAAAAGTATATATATATATATATATATATATATATATATATATATACTATAAACAACTAAAATATATATCTATAATAATATACATATATATATATAAATTAATAATATATTAATAATATGATACTAGTATAAATACTATTATGATGCACAAACACAGCTGGGTCTGGATCATCCACATCATAACAGATCATTGAAATAGTGCTTTTTTTGGGCTTATTCAGACCTCAATATTATAATAATACTAGATATATAAATATATATATATATATATTATATATAATAGTAAATAATAATAATATATATATAGATTATATAAATATAAAC
>JABUQX010085779.1:7500-33222 GCA_015478945.1 Trachelipus rathkii
ATATATATATATATATATATAATATATATAATATATATTATATATATTAGATATTATATATAAGAATAATAATATTTATTATAAGAATAATATATCCACACGCTCGAAGATAGCCTCATGTTCTAGGAATGGGGGAATTCTCTAGTTAAATTGCTAACCTGGACGTCGGATGAACTCGTCCCTTATCCTTAATAAGTCAGATGGACTCTGAAGGACACTACTAGACACGGAGATCAGACGTATATATATCGAGTGCCATTATATCTATACTATTACTTAATATATATATATATAGAATATATATATATAATAATAAAATATAGGTATATGTAAATATATATATATATATATATATATATAATATAAATGGGAGTGTAAATACTAAGATGTCAAGATACAATACTACAGTTAGCTTATATCACTATAGTAATATAGATATAGTATAATATAAAGATATATATACTATATATTAATATAATATATATAATCTTATATATATATAATAATATATATATTATGAAACCATAGGAAATAAAACAAAATAAAAATACAAAAACCACTAAAGATTGAAAGATCTTCAAAATCAATGTATTAGAGTTAAATACAGGACAAAAAAGCATAAGAATGTTGTTGTCAAGATATTTGATGCTTCATAAAATAATCATTTAAAAAAAATTTAAGAATAATTGTTTTAAATACAAGAGCATTTGCATTTGAAACATTAAAATTATTTACATTCTAAATTAAAAAAGATTCTAATAAATGTCTTTTGTGAGTGTCTACACGGGAGATATCAGTCTATTATTGCAACTGCGATCCTGTGTTCCTTTTCCTCTCTATGCTCTGTAGGAAGTTTTAGGCACAAAAAGTTTAGAGAGTAACGAATGTTGGTATTGATATATAATATGTATATTATATATAATATATATATATATATTTATATATAAATATATAGATATATATATCATAGTTATATATACTAATAATATTATATATATATAATATATATAATAAAATTCTCCAAAGACGATGTTGGCTACATTTGTGTTGCCAATCCCTGATGAACCTCGTCATGACAGTAATGGTCGTAGTAGGTTGGTCATAAGTGACGTACCCTGTAATAAATAAGTTATGAGATGAAGTTGGCAGAAGGACATAACGAATTAACATATATTTTTAATCTATAGCAAATATAAATATTACTGGGAAAAAGGCGACAATGCATTGTCCTATTTTACATTAAATATATATAATATATGATGATATAGAATATATATATATATAATATATAGTCTACTAAGAGATATATAGCTTAGGTGACAGTGAATATAAAATACTATATATATAATAATATATAGATATATATATATATATATAATATAAATAAAATATATATATATATAATATAATATATACAATATATACTTATATATATACTATATACGTAGATAAAGTAATAGAGGTAGGGCCAGATGAGGTTACAATTAGTATTGGTAGGCAACTATTATATATATACTATAACTAGGATAATATGATAAGAGGGAGACCTACGCATAAGGAGAGAGGCGCAGTTATATATGGTAATAGGATGAGAGAGTATATTCTTTCTTTTGATGATTAGTCTTAAGAGCATAGAATTTACCACAACACCCTAGACTATTGGCATCGACACTTGACCCGATTCACCTAAATAGATACAGACACTTTGCTCACTATAGTATAAGGATACTGTAATACCACACACACACAAACACACCTACACACACATATTACCTACATCTACACACCTATACACACACCTGCACACAACAACACATAAAAAAAAATAATATAAACTTTTTTTTTTATTACCTGGAAACTTACTGTAGTAAATTAAACACGCGGCGTTTAAGATAAAAATTAGAGGATTCACCTCCAGAAGGTGGAGAACTTTTCAACATTAAAAGGAAGAAAATTCCAAACGATATTTTTTAAAAGATGATTCTTTCATTAAACAGACACAAAAACAAATGAGGACGGACAAACAAAAAGACTTAACATCACAAATACATGCACATCTACATATATATATAATAATTATAATAATATAATATATATAATATATAATTGGGTATATATGGGAGTTCTTATAGATTATAGATATATATTATATATAAATATATATATAATATATATATATTTATATATATATATTAGATATATATAATTATAAATAATATACATATATATATATAATATATATAATCTATATATAATTAATTATGATACATATATATATATATATTATTTATATATATATATTTATATAGTAATAATATATATATATATTATATATATATAATAAATATAATATATTAGGTTTCAGAAAGAGTCAAAAAAGCAATTTTGGTATTTATTTGATATGAACTATATATAAAATATAGATAAGAGGTGCTATATAAATATATATACTTTATTAGTATATATATATATATACTAATATATATAAAATTTAATAGCTTGAATATTATAATGATTAATATATTTATTATATATAATATTATAAAGAATATTGTATTATATATTACATCATAATAGATATATGCAGTGCTATTAATAGCATCGCCGGTGTAGCCCAAAGGGATTAGGATGTAATAATAGATATATATAGTCATTATATATGTTAATTATTTCATATATATTTATATTTAGTTATAATATAGGGAGACAACAGAGAGAAAAGCTCATCTATCAAAATGGATTTTAAGGAATTATGGTAATATATATATAATATACCACAACATATCTAATAAAATATGCCAGGTACGTATAAAATAATGGAATATGAGGTAATATAATTGAATATAGTATAGCCAGGTTAATATAATATGATAGTAGTATATATTAGTTATATATTATTTATTAAGTAGAGGGCTACTCAACGAGTATCGTTAAACCTATATATACCAGAATGATTGAGAGCGGAGATTCCGTCACCAGGATACGATGAGGAGTAGTTAGTATATATATGATTAATAAGCACGTAGTTGTTACCGCTATGCGATAGCTCCTTAAGTTGAGAGAACTCGCACCTTCTAATAAAAACTAGTTTTTGTTTATTTTTTGTTATTGGCATTTGTAAATATATATATATAAATATATATATATATATATATTATATATAATATATATATATATATATATATATAAATATATATTATATATAATCATATACTATATATATTATATATAATATATTATATTATATATATATATATATATATAATACTACAAAACAACACACACACACACTGCGTAAAACTTATATTTTTCCTTATTTTAATTTTCAAAATAGATAGATACTTAAACATTCATAAAAACAACAAATATCTTCTTCAAGGTCTTTACCTCAAATACAAATTCATCAATACCTCTGTCGTTCAAGTTTTTAATTTATTTTTACAAACATGAGAACGCACAGATATAAATATACGAAATATCATATATAAGTTACAATACAAGTAATATATATATTTAATATTTAATATATCATATTATATAATTATATGTATATATATGATATATTGATATGAGGATATAATATATAATAGTAGGTATATATATATTCGCGAAGGCGAATAGAAACATAGCTAGCAGATTCGATAACTATATCCGGCAGTGATAGAATGGAGGTGCACATGACACACTACACACTACGCCAGTAGTAGATACACGAGCGATAGGTAGTTACGTATATATAGTAGTATATATAATCTGAAAGTTTCGTATTGAATATAATAACTCGATACAGAGGATAGTATATATTATTATAATTATATATGTATATATAACGTAAATATATAATGGCAATAATATAGAGTATTATTAATAATATAAGTATATATATATATATAACGATAATAGTATATTTTATATATAATAGTAGTATAGTACCACTATTATTACTATATCAGTTAAAATTAACAGAGCTGCAGTATACATAATAATGAAGTAATGAGCTATGAATCGTATGTACTATATATAAGTCGTATTATATCTAATAGTATATATAAATATATATCTATATAATATATATTAATATAATATACTATAATTTATAGATCTAAATACAAGATACTGAGAAACGCAGTCTTGTCACTGTCTATTAAAGCAATAATTGATTCTTGTATTCAAGTTAACGATTAAGGCAAATCTCCTAATAAAACTTATAGAATATTTTTTTTTTTTTGGTGCTTTTCTTATGACCTCCGGTACTCCGTACTAGAGCCACATCTGCAGGTATTATTATGTTAATAAGTAAGCAATTGACCTTGACGAAGCTTTTCAAAAATTCTACTTAAGCTCACCAGACATATAAATCGATATACTATATGAAGTACTAAATATAATATAGTATATATATAATAGATATTAATAATAGTAGTACAGGGATATATACATATATATAATAATCTAATATAATTATAGTTAATAATATCGTTTATATATATTATATATATATATATATATATTTTATTAAATGAATTACAGTCAATATAAGTGCATAGAGGACGAGGGGCTCATATAAGGGTGAATATATAATGAAATAATATATATAATACATAAGTAAATCACTAGCTATAAAGGTAATAGCACAACATCCAGATAGTATAATGTGATTATATTATAAATATAATATAAATAAGTGTGGGAAGCTGTGCTTTTGTTGGAGAAGCTCCGTTCTTGGCTACGACTAAAAAATTGAGCAGCACCCCCTAGATTAGTAGCTCTCCAGTGAGCGAGTGGTAGTAACATGAAGAAAAAAAAAACGACCTATCTATTTAATTTAGTGTCTTGAAAATGTTTCTTGTTTTTTTTCTTTAGGTTGGGTAGGTAATTTTATAATTTATCTTTGTTTTTTTATATAATTTAACATCAGTATAGTAAATATAATTTATTTCATACTTTAATATTCAAGATTTCCTTACATTATACACGAAATAAATTGAGAATAGTTTTTTTTTCATGAATTAAGTCTTGTAGCACATAAAGTTTATAAAATCAAGAACGATGTTCGGTTAGTTTAGTTGTAGGATTGGAAAATAGAAATCATAAAGTGAAGTCTGATGCATTACTATATTGTTATGTGCTGTGTGCCAATTTATATCTTTTCAAGAAAGTTTTTTTTAGAATCTTATTAAACTAGTCTTTATAACAATTATACGAAACAAAACTGTTTCAAGGATTAATAGTTAAGAAATTGGGTTAAGTATTAAAAAGAACTAAAAATAGTACAATAACATATTATCACCTAAAAAGACTTTTCAAGAGGTCCTCTGATTCTCATGTAAGCTACTAGAAATAATTTGCTTTGTGCTTTAAAAATAGTCATTAATATATGAGAAGGGAAGTATATATATACGCTATTAGAGTAGGAGGGAAGGGTCATGGGCGTACTGATATAGACGTAATCGATTGCAATATTATAATATATATATAATAACTGATATGATATCTTAGGTATGATGACAGTGAGAGTGCTTAAGAGATATTATAGATAGATATTAATGTCTACCATGGATATGCCTGGTAATATATATATAATATGATAAATTGGGATAAATATGAGTAGATGGGGTATGATTATATAGTATATAATCTATAAATATCACATATAATGAATTTATCATAACGTACTAGGTACTATAATACATAAATATATATATAGCGTAGTAATCCTAGAGCTATTTTTCATTTCCTTATTATAGGGATGGGTATGAGTCTCTATATAATAGTAAGTAGGGAGCAGCATTAAACTCGTAGTTATATATGTATAATATATATATATATAGCTAGATTAGATTATAGTACTAATATAGCTATTGATGGGTACAGTTAAGCATATATCTCTAATAGTAAGTATATAATATTAGTTCTATAAGTTAAGCAGGAAACTATATATATATATATATATATATATAAATATAATATATAGATATAAGTGCGTAACCTAATATATATACGGAAGACCGTATCTGGTCAAGAGTAAGCGTTATTCAACCATAATACAAAGTAGATTTCCCTGACACACTATCGACATCGGCATGAGGATCCTTTCCCATTCATAATAGTACAGTATGCGCCGATGAGGCTGATGTGTGAAGAATAAATAGAAATCATATTATATATATATAATAATATATATAATATATATATAATAGTAGAAATATATGTACGCTTAGGAGATGCAGGAAATATGGATCGGCGTAGCGTATCCATAATTATATATATCTATATTAAATAATAATACATGAGTCGAATTTCTTTGTAATTGCAATAAAGCGAGGGGAAAGACTGAAGTCTAACTGAAAGAATAAGAAAATAAGTTTTGTTAAGTAGCGAATGTCTTAAACATTAGTAAATCAGCTCAATATGAGATAAGAGGTGAAGAAAATGATGGTGGAATTCTCAAGGAGAATATATACAGCAATAGATGTAGGCTATTACCCTGACAAGAGATGCTAAAGATGAAATTGATATGATTTGAAGGCTTTGCAGAGAATCTTTATTTGATTAGAGTTGCTGGGCTATAGAGTGGGCATGAGGCCGTGGTGACTCGGTAAGCAACGTTGGTTGCTGGCTAAGGGCCGACGGGTTCGATTTCCTAGATCCGCGGATGCTCTAGGTAGCAACGTAAACCTTAGAGCCAGTTACCGACTCTAAATAGGTATGCCGTGAGGGTGTGAAACTTTATAGTATAACGAGACTATAATTATAATAGAATTATATATTATATATATATATATATATTAATATATAATATAAAGAGGATATAAATAGAGAACGGTATTAGCATATAAACCTGACTGTGACCACCCACATGTGCACCCATATATGTAGCTATATATATTAATATGATGAATATCAGCTAAATAAGATAATTGACAATCTATCTCTTCAACGTTACGTTGGTGATATATCTATATACTATAGAAATAATCTAAGTGCAGGCATAATTAATAAATAAGAAGTATTAAGTCCTCTTGTAGAACACAATAAGTTAATAGATTAATCACGAGTTTAATGAGACTAAAATAAGTTGGCAAATATTAAGGAAACTTATACTTTCTAAAAATGAATTGCAGTTGAATTAGCACACACACTTCATGAATTAACACGGAGATTAGTTGAATTATTTAAGAGTATTACAGACACTTGAACGATTCTTTTTGGACGTGATGGCTAATGTGATACGGAGCGCCATCTCTGACATTCAATCAGCGACGCGGAGTCCGTCTGCTAAATCCCGTAAGATCGAGAGTAAAGAGTCTCCCTTGACTCATTCAAGAGGTATAATAATAATTGCTCTCGAGCGATGCATACATTTAAAGTGCAAGTCAGAGTCGGAATACCAAATTAAGGAACTACACAAGACAAGTCCTTTAGCAATTCAAAAGACAGAAATTCTTTTTGGTCCATCTATTTTGGAGTGTCAGCAGCGCACTTTCGGAGACAGAGAAAAATTATATACGTTTCATCCATCCATTTGAGGTAATTGATTTGGGAATTGCCATAACAAGTGCAGCAAGGTACTGATGCTGGCTAGAAGTAGATATTTTTAGGAAGTTTCCGAACTGTTTACTCAGGTATTCTAGTTTAAAACAATATGTTTAGAAAATTATAAAAAGCGTAGATAGAGGTATACACCCTCAGCGAGAAAATTGTGAATATATTAAAGGACACAACAATCATTCTAGGTCTAAATTACTTGAGCTCCACGAGTAGCTTATGTGAGTAAAGAAAGACGCACCAAAGAGTTTAAATGAGAATATTTCTGGTAAGAGTTTTTTTTAACATTTACCTTGATTTTCTTGAACTCTAGATTTATGTTTTACTCGTAAACATAACACACAATGGGAACCGCTAAAGAGAGTCTTTAATATACTGTACGGAGAATTTACCAATCATACAGAGCAATATATCAATACAAGATATGATAGCTGAATACATAAGACTTAAACTGTTTATTCAACAGACAACTAGTGCTGGGAACATGGCAGAGTAAGGATTGATTAAAGTAATAAGTGCTGGCGAAGCGTAAGCTTTAGTCAAAAAAAATAGCTTTTTTTTTTTATTTTAATAATAATTTTATGCAAAGAAATATAGCTCATAATCGAAAAAATGACTGCTTGAATACATGAATACCTTGGGGATATTAGAAGGACACGAGACACTTGCAATATAAGCGAAAGAAGCAGGAGCTGTGTGAAAAATGAAAGAGGAATTTATATTGAGATAACAGAGAAGCTCGAGATCAGTGTCGAAGATCTAAAGTGCATGCGGTCAGGTTGACCGTGTGAGTAAAAATTTAAAATACCAGCCGCAAGAAGTGGGTTCAGCAGAGATATATAATAAGAATGTCTTGGAAACCATGTATAAAGTAGCGGATCGAAGACTTAAAAATAGAAGTAAAAAGTGTACAGTTTAGTGTTTCAACTAACTCATTTTACCAGTCTTGGGAAAGTAGCTCTATAGTTCCTAAATAAATTTCCATCTCGCTGTGATAAATGAAAAATCGTGAAATGTGTTTTAATCATCATATGATTAGTCATGAATTTATGTGGCAGTAATAGTATGTAGGGTAGGTGTTTGAGGATATCTCATAAATCTTATTTTTCGAGAGAGAGTTATGAGAATCGGACTTTTTTGTAGTTAGCATAAACGATGACTTTGTCTGTACGAACCAGAAGGGAAGGTTTCAAAAATTTGAAGTTTCCATATGAACCGGGCGCAAAACGTAGTTATAGAAAAAAATTAATAGAGCTAAGAGAAGAAAAGATAGTGGTATATTTCCCCAAATATACAACAAAATGAATTTTCCCAAAGAAAAGGCAAGTAAACACCTTAAAAAAAAATCATATTCCTCAGACATTTTCATAGTTGGAAATGCACCATGGGAAAAAGAATAGAAGAATAAGGAGGAAGAGAGAAAGAATAATAAAATTGGGTATGTAATATGCGAAAAACTAAATAACTGCTAATGCTAGAGCGCCGTATATATGTGAGGAAATTTTACAAAAAAGGTTACAAGAATACCCAACATTGAGCATGCTTGCCACTAATATGGAGACAGAGACTACAATGAATAAGTTTATTAATGTAGATCGACGAATAAGGCGTAACTATTCTTAACAATTTTAAGGTAATACAAGATAAAGAGCGCATGACACACTTTGAAATTCGCTGAAGGTACAACATTGATCAGCAGTAGTAGCACAGGAATTGAGAATCTCAAATATTAAGAATCATAACGAATCGAAACAATTATGAGATGCTTGCCTTTTTTTAAGAGTGAAAACAAACTTGAGGGTATGTTTACAGCAAATTCGTGTGAAAAAAGTCACAATCACTAATACTTAATGGGTATGGTAGAACCCCGCTAAGGAAGGTATCATGTACTTAAATACGTTAAATAGTATTGAATATATTACTATAGATAGTGTTGAATGATAAGATGAGATATAGTATCATATATATACTATAATAAGATGATATATATAGACGGCTCACGATAATGTGAACTGATTGAACTAGAGGGATAAACACCGATTATAGATAAGTAAGAGCGGCGTTATGAATTAGGTATATATATATATTATATTATATAATGTAGTAATAGGTCGGTAAGGTTTAGTCGGAATAAGCTCTAGGGGTGTGTCTTGTTATCAAATTACAAATGTAACATAGCATTTATAATGAAGAATTATGGACGTATCTAACTAGAGTCTATTCCATAGAAATTGATACCTGAATTAAAATTGGGAGAACTTTGATATTTCATAACTAGTTAATAAACTTTCTTCATACCATGAATATGTAACGTAATGTATAGTATTGTGACTTATTGATTGCGTAGAGTTATTAAGTTTTTGATCACAATCCTTCAGTGTCTTCTAGTATATATAATCGGACACTAGATAAAGGTATATTTCGTGAATATCTGTATACTGTTAGAAATATAGTATATTATTGCGTGTATATATATCTGAGTACATAATTAGAAGTATTTGGCTCAACACCAACGGTGAGGTGTGACTAGCGATGCAGAGACGTGCGGTGACAGATTCAGGGCTTTATTGATTGGGTGAGGATGTAATTTAATATCACAAAGTTCGGAGTTAGTAACAACTATCGCATGCTTAGAAATAAGGATTATAAAGAATTTTAATCTTAACAGTAGGTCTTTATCGTTAAAAACAGCATTGATGAAGGGAGAGTTTGAGAAGTGTATTCTATAAGGTATCTGTTGTTGACGCACATATATGAACCATTTCCGGGCGTACACTTTCATATAATAGATAGATATCTGTTATATAAACTATTATAATATACGTTATAGTAAAGATTAGCTCGTTGATAATATAATTAATATACTATATATATTTATATTATATATATATATATATAAATATCTATATATATATCTATATAAACTATATAAACTATCTACATATATATAGTATATATTAGTATATAGTATATTTATATAGCAAACAAATGGGAGTTTATGACTATTAGCTTTAACACTAAGTTTATATATATATATATAATTAAGATATATATATATATATAATATATTATAATATAAGTCTATATATATAATAGCTAGTATTATAGGCACGAAATACTAGTATACTATCATAAAATATAGGAGAGGAGATAGTTATGACTATAATAAAATGAGTGAGATAATTATTAATAAATATATATATATATAACAATAATATATATATATATCATCTCATTATATATAATATAGTTATACGTCTGAGATAAAGATAGTATAAAGTTAATAACGATATAAAGGAGTTATTTAAGTAGATCGAAAGAGGTTAACTATAGTAACAAGATATACTATATTACGTATATTATAAGGACTGATATGATATAATATTCTGTTCCCAACTTGAAATTCCTGATACTCTTTTATCAACATATAATTATCTTCAAGAATACAAATTTAAATCAATAAAGCATGACCCTGCCTCATCTAGGTCCATGGCCAACTGGACATATCTGCCATGCCATGAAGACTATGCGAGCCATAGGGTCCATGGCTCGCCTCAGCACTAGAGATCTAGTTCCAACAGACACTGACGACGACCCAATATCTCTGCTACAGAGCTTCCACAACCTGACAACGTCAGCATACAAATAAAGCTTCAAGACACGCATTTGTCTAAAGGATGCTCTGGGCTCACCCTGTTTTGTGTGGCAACAGATCTTATTGGAGAAATAGGGTAGTTCCGTTATCGTAGGATGGGGCTGTGGGAGACAAAATATAGAAATATATAAATTATAAATATATATATATAATATATATATAATATATTATATATATACTATATTATTATATAATATATATATATAAATATATATATTATATTATATAAACACAAAACACACTCGTCATTTGATTGGGATTATTTCACTCCAAAAAAATTCGTTATCTATTGAGAATCGAGAGGGTATGTGATTGTGTAACGAGGATGTGTGGTGTGTATGAGTTGGTGGGGGTGGCGTTGAACTCGAGAGTAGGTAGACTATCGGTCAGTTCGCGTCGTTATTCAAATGTTCGTTCAACGCCCGTAGAATGATAATACAGTTTGTGGAGCTAAATTAGCATGGATCGGCAGTATGGGCAGTAAGTATGAGATATCAATCTTAATGAAGACGGGCACTATCGTAGAGGTCATCAATAAAAGCATCTTGATACGAGAGTTATCGAGAAGGAAGTTACTAAACAGTTACTTCGTAGCTTCTCCACTACGTGTCGTCTCTTCTCTAAGATTCTTCGTATTGGTTTCATACGTGTTGTCATGTAAAAGATGTTGAATAGGTACGCGCGCGGTTAGGCAGAATGGAAGCTCATTACTCTCTCACTCCTCTGCTCGATATCTTCTCGGGCCGACGTCTGTCTGTCTGCTCTGTCTGCTGCTGCTGATGAAGCTCTGTCTGTCTTTCTCGTCTCCTACTCATCGCTTCTGTGGCTATCCGATCAGATTTCTCCTCTCTCTCTCCCGTGATCGTCCCAGTAGCGCGCGATAAAGGGTGACACAGCGAATTTCTGTCTCCTCGCCCCTCAGGACATCCAAGATCTCGAGATCAGATCTACTTCTTCGTCTACCCTCACGCACGTCCCGAGGCTGAGTCATCCACATTATCGACGGTGCAGCAAGCGATCGCGGCATATCACTCTCGCGACAGCGTGATGAGTGGAGTACTGAGTGTCACCGCTCGGATCGATACCCGATCTTCTCTCGGCTGACGGCAGCTGCGACTATGGACCGCTCGAACTGTTTGTATAAAGACTTCTGCGGATCGGTCTTGCCCTGAGCATAGGCCATCTCACGTTTATCACTCTTAAAGTTTCTTTCAACGATGTTAACAAATCAATCTGTGTTTAGCGATATTAGAGGCCTGACACACTTTGAAAGTCGCTATAGTGCTGTATATCGATGCTCGAGAAATAAAAATCTGACAGACAGGTGAAAGACAATAGGAACTTGCAAGACCCATGAGGCAGAGCTCCGATATACTAGCAAGAATGCGAGTACGTCCCAAATTACACACGTCTGACTCAGCATGGTTGAACTTATCACTATACTATTCAGGAACTGAGGGAATTTCTGCACCTGAGAGGATCAGAAGTAGTGATAAGGCACTATTTAACTTAAGATTATCGGAGAGTAGTCAAATTCATTATCTTATTCTTGTTTTCTGAAGTTCTAATCCGATTACGACGCATACATACATCCTTGATTACGAGCTCTACAGGACATGCTTCTCATATGATCAGTGACATGCTCCGGAGAGTATAACAAATCAGACATTATAGTAAAGAAAGTTTCGCTGTCATGCGCAGATCACAATGAATCGCGCTCGTTACAGGCAACATTAGGCTACATTCACAATACTAAGAGTAATCAAAACGATATTATTTACGTCTGCCGAAATGATACGAAATCCATTCTGGATGTGTTCGATTTTTAAGAGCGCTCATGGAAGTTCATGCGGACGGCAGGGAATTGAGCGAGAATTTTCCAAGTCGGTCTCACTGGAGAAAACTATAAGATTTGTACAAGACGTAGAAAAGGGCCAGATAAAATTAAGAAAGCATAGATGAAGAGCGCGTGCACAGATAGCGAAGATCAATTCATTATCTCTATTTATTATATTATTATTATATTATTACTATTATATATTATTAATTAATATTATTATAATTTATATTATTATTTTATTATTAATTTATATTATATTTATATCTATATTATTATATTAATATGAATATTATTATTCATATTTATTATTATTCATTATTATTATTATTATTATTATTATTATTATTATTGTATGATGATAAAGTAATAGATTATTATTATTATTATTAATTTTATTATTATTATTATCTATTATCTATTATTTAATTTTGATTCTATTATTATTATTAATAATACGCATTTATGCTTTAAACTGATCATTTCTCGAAGCGAACTTTACTGTTCTTTAGTTATTGTTGATGATAATAGTTTCAATATATTTTTTTATAAAGTTTTGTTTCGTCGTAAATATTCGTTGATATCTACTTCTTTTGTAAATCACTTATTAAACACTAATCCATTTAAATGAAGGTGCATCACACGAAGGAGACTTAATGGATGACCTTCTAATTAATGAGAATAATATATATATATAACTATAATATATACTTGAAACACGGTAATCATGTATACGTTTCTAGAGGTTAGGGCTAAATGATCAGGCGGCACAATATATACGATTCCAGGCTAGGTATATAGTTGAGGTGATTAATACTTGAATACGACGTGAAATAAAGAGTTTATAGTACGCTACATGTGCTCGGCGGGCGTAAGTAGCGTAATGTGCTGAGGGTAGTAAGTACGGAAGGTATACTATATAAGTATATATATTATATACAATATAATATTTATATTATATATAGTATATATAAATATAATAATTTATATCATATCTCTATATATACTATATATAAATATATATATATAATATATCATATATATATATATAGATCGTAGATGTGTGTGTGGTGTGTGTGTGTGTGTGTGTAAAACGATTCTTTTTGTAATTCTTTTGTAAAATAATTTTGTTTTTTTATATTTTAGGGTTCTGATTTGGAAGTAATCTATAAAAGTAGATAAGATAAACCACATCTTATTACAAATCTTGATATATATATAATAGATATAATAATATATATTCTATATAGTATTATAGTAATATACTATATAATAAATAGCTATTAGTACGTTAACTATAATAATATTTTTTTACATATTAATGTTGTGATGTATGATATTGTTAATAGTAGTATATATATATTAATTATATATATATTAAATATCTTATTATATATATATATATTATATATACATCTCATGCACTCTCATCCTGCACCAAGACGATTACTGGTGGTGATTTTTAATTCATATGTGAATAGAAAGCGCATCACATGAAAAGAGGAACCAGACATGTCAGTAGAGCTATGGGCCAAGTTGTCATTGTTTATCAAATGAAGTTTGGTGAAAAAACTTTCCATTATCCAAGAATGACTGTTTTAGCATCTTTGATGAGATTTAGTATACATCATCTGACGATTTTAATTTCATTTCTGTAAAACTTCTGATTTACTAATAAATTTGTTTTCCACTGCAGCTTTCTTGGAAATCTATCAAATCCATTCCCCAGTACCAAAAAATTCAACGGATGAACTTTGATATCGTGGGTTAGTGAGGCAGGCATTGCAAAAATTGGATTAATAAGCGTGTAGGTACTAATGAGAGGACATGAATGTAGTAGTAATCTAGTTCGGAATGTGAAACAATTTAAGAACGGATTTTTGAGATTCTTTAAATATAAAGATAGTGTAACATGAGTGCCTACTGAGATAGCTCATCTCACAGGTAACATAAGCTGGCATTGCTTGTTTGTTGTATAATAAGGAAGTAGATCACTGAATGTCAAGGTGGGTGGTGATGCTATTTTGGACCTCAGCAGTTGTTCGCTATCTCCCTGTTTGTATCATACTTTTGAACTATCAGACTTCTGTTGATCCTACAGGCTCTTTCTCTATGCTTATTTTGTAAAATTGATAACGCTGACATACGATAACTTGGGGGCAATTATATTCTACTTTGTTGTATCTGTGTTGTACACGCTAGTATTGCGATTTCTGAAAGACTTGATAGCTGCAACTAAAAGCATCTTTAACAAAGGGACTTCATAAATTCTTTTATTGATCAATGTTCATTGGGTATTTTTCACATGACTCATGGCATCGTTTCAGCTTGGAAATATTTGTACAAATTGGAAAATGACCCATATCACTAAATTGTAAATAACGTACTTGCAGATATTTTTTCCGGTTGTGAGAACAGTCATTGGTTGCAGATCAGCAAGCTCTTCGGTAATAAATCAACGGACATATGTGATGTTGCCCAGGGAAGCATTTTTATAAGATGAATTGATGATAATATATCTGTGTAACCACTATACGCATTAGAGCTCTTTATGGCATCAGCATTCGGACAGGAATATGTTTAAGTCAGAAGAAGTTAGTGAGAAAGGAAGACGCTATTGCTACTTGCTAACGCGAAAGAGAACATGATATAAAAATCCTGCGTGGAGATTACAGCAGTGTCGTGATCATGACGGAAAGATGAAGCGACGTCTGAACGAATACTTCGAAGGATGAGGTATCGTGCGAGCATGTTATTTGAGACATGTAGAAAGATATCATATATAGATCCGGAGAATGTAGAAGATCACTCACATGACTGGATTATATCACAGACCGCGGCGGCAGACGTAAAGCGTGTATAAGGTGATATTCAAGTGTGCCAGTTCGTAAACGATTTACAACTAGTGTACACCCGTATACTAGATATTGGAAGATAATACTGTAAGGTGAGCGGCGAAAAGCTCTCCCGTCTATGGTATGGAACCTCGCCGAAGCTAGCCTTGTGGGCTGAGCGGTCAGGCGTACGATAAAGTGGACCTTAGAAGACGCGGACTACGATCTGTGAAACTATCATGCCTGGTCATCGTTCCATTATCGAACAGGTGGCGTAAACTGCTAGACGCAGAGCCATTAGCTATATGATAGTCTATGACCGATTAGGTTTAGTTCAAAGAAGCGAAGAGGGAGCTCAAGAGCTTGAGCATGCTTATTATCGCGCCTTCGTCACACTTTGCAGGCTCGTTTTGCCCCCATTGTCTCCTGCCTCCCGCCATTCCACCCACCGCGTGCTTACTAACTTTCCCTCCAAAATATTTTCCGAACGAACCGACAGCGAAAACAATTTTCCAATTGAATTTTGGAACATCTCAATCTTAAATAGTGTTGTATATGTTTAAAATAGATACTAATACATTAATATTATTTTCTCGTTGCAAGTTGATATCGGAACGCGAAATTATGAGGAGCATTGGAAAGAATCTTTCAATTTGGTAGTTAGATGGAGTTAGTTTCGAAAGTCTTGCCCATTATATTCCAGAGAGAAGGACAGTTTGAAAACCTGTTGATATCGTTTTTCATTGAAAACTACCATATTTTTTTTTGCCCCAATTGGGGTTAAAGGCGAGAGTTGACTAGTTTCTATTTCTAAAAATTATCTAATTTCAATTACATAAAGAATTCATGAAATATGAGCAGTGCGCGTTTCTAAAGAGATGTTCAAACTAGTGATCCACACATCTTACTGGGGCGTGTTGAAAGCTTTCGAGGCTATATTTGCTCGGGTATGATGAAAATACGCGCTCGTTTGTTTGGTACCCATGGTTAAGAGTAAGACTTCACAAGGTTTCCTGTCTCTAGGAAAGGTGTAATGATTCTACATGTGCTGTATGTTCCACTTATTACATTGAGACATGAGTAAGAGAGAAACGGTGACACCGCGCTGGAATACGAAGAAGTAAGATAGAGAGCGTGTGGGTCTATTAGTAGGAGTGGAAGAGTCAAGGTGTAAAGCTCGTGAATCCGTGTAGACATGCTGCGAATAGAGTGTGGAACGAGGTCTAGGGGGATTGCATCCAAAGCACTATATCAGATATGTGACCCGGGGGCAGCGCTACTGTGTGATCAGTAGATGTCGATTCAAAGTTTAGACCATCAGGAGAGCACGGTATGAATATTTCGCTGGGTCTATTTGTCACATGAGGCGCTATATAACGATACAAATCAGATCGAGATTGTCGTTAGATGTGCCACCTCTTGGATGAATGCGGAAACATCGATACGTTTTCGCGTCTCTCTGTCGAATGTGTACCTATCTATCCCCAATTCTTCTAGTACAGGTCTCAAAAAGGACACTACTAATCCGAACTTTGCGATTGCATATCGCCTCTGTGGGTGACAGTACTGTGCGACGTGTTTTCTTTTAATATTATATATAAAGATATAGAAGATTGAAGTAGGGATTCATCATGACACAGATCGATAATATTCGAAATTATATATATTATATAAGTATTATATATATATATAATTATTATATTATAAATTTATATATTATAATATCATATATATAATATTAAAGCTCACTGGGCTTTGGGTCTCTCGTAATCAAGGGAGGGAATCTCTAAATATATTTTTTCCCCTGCTTGCCGATCCGTTTTCGTAACATGATAGCCCCACAAAACTCTGAGTAGAAAATATCCTCTGTCCAATGGCAAAACAACGTATGTGCAAATTTTTAGTTTTGATGAAAATTTTTTTTAAATGTCTTTCATTCTTTTTCCTTTAACTCTCTCTAAACTGAACTCCTATGCTCATGTCTTCCTTCAGTATATCTGCGAAGCTGAATCCAATGGTGACATGCATAGGAGGTCAAGTCTCCTTTCACGCTATTAGAGTGGATCGACACATGACCCTCTTGTACCAATTTCCGCATGCATAAAATAATAGTAAACAGTAGCGAGACTTGCATTGATCAGCCGTAAAGGAGAAATACTCAGTAGGTGTCAACGAAGAATAAAGTACTGAAATAGTCGCGATGAATGTCGTTATCCATTCTAATAAAAATATATCGATTTTAGAAGCCATTTTCAACTAGAGCTATTATATATATATAGAAGTACTATATATCTATATACTATTAATATCATTTTATATATATATTTTAATATATATATATTATATAATATATAAAGGAGTGATAATAAATTGACGAATATAATTGCATCTATACATATATATAATAAATATATCAATATACTAATGAGACTTACATGTGGAGGAAGAGCATATCGGTTAATACTATAGATGAACTAACGATTAAACCTAAGCCACAGAGCCTCTTGGTATACAGTATAAAAAATTCAATTGATTTTTCTTATAGCAAGAACATTAAGCTCGTAACAGAACGCAACACTCTTTGTCTTTCCTTAAATTGGATTTTCTCTATAATTACTCATTTAAGACTATTCACCCTATGCAAGAACTCTACTTTTCATTACTGCTTGCAATTGTGAAAAAGGTGTAACACTCAAATAAAGACCGCCTAGAACAGTCAATCTTCTCTTGAATTCGAATTGGTGTCTTTGGAGAACAGGTCTGTTTTTCAATACCTTTAAAAAACTCATTTCTTATTTTTCCTGCTAAATCTATCTTGATATATATATTAATTATATATAATATATAGATATATATATTATATAATAATAAGTAATATATCTTTGGAGTGGACTATAATTATTGTACATAAGATTTACTTGGGTAACGCCTTTTATCATTCTTTCTCTCTTATATTGTTTGTTTGTTTAGTTCCATTTTTTTTGTTGTCTGTGTTTCGTTGGGTTTTTTTTCATTTTTTAAAAAATCAATTGGGTGAAGAGTGATTTCTGACGAGCTTTTAAGGACTATCTAGATCATATGATTAGTGAAGGAAGGACTGAGCGCATGATTGCAGGTCGAAACAGGATCACGGGATGTCCTTCTAGAATTCTCTTCAGTTCCTAATCCTACCATAGAAAGTGGCTGGTGCGACCAAACACTTTCAGACACATTCAACCCCCCCCTATACACATTTCCATAGCACATATGCTTCTTTTTTACAACTACGTCTCGTGACCTCAACCGACTTACCGCTATGCAAATCTGACCCATGTCGCCACTGATAAAATCGGGAAACACACACCCCTTTTATGTATTTCTCCTCAACTTTATTTCTTGTACATGTTTTACATTGTTCAACGCGTTTATATCTTTTAAATATGCTTAAATATATTTATAATTATAAGTAATTAATTATAATAATATAATAGATAATTCCAAGCGATAATTAACGTGTGTTTTCCTACTCCCAGTGGAAATTAGTAGTCGTTCGGCCTCTCACCGATCCCATATGTTAATAATAAGTATTAGAATATTAAATATATATATAGTCATATATATTATATTATATATTATAATAAAAAGTTTGAGATTACATTTGTAGTATGCGAAGTTCAGCTGAGTATAGCACTAGGGAAGATTGATGTGTGCGATGTACACTTATGTGACCATAAGAGCACGGATCTGAGTGCGTCTGGAGTCCTGGATTTAAGTGTGAGAAGTCGAGACAAACGCTCAGTAATCGTAAGTAGTCATAGCTCAGTAAAAAGCATGATGATGTTGGTAAACAAGATAAGTTCGAAATAACTGAGGAGGACGACTATAGAATATATGTTCAGACGATTAACTGTGCTGCGAATCGTATATAACTAGATAAATAGAGTAAGGGAATGATAGCAGGAGCGCACGATATATCATTGCGTATATGCAAGTTATATTAGTATTTAATAGGAATTAGTTGGAATTTGTTGGAACTTTTGTATACATGGAAGCAAAGATCCGATCGTATTTAGTCTCACCAGTATATAATATAGTATATAGTATATATAACTACTATATATATATTTAATATCTAAAATATATTCGCTCGAGCTTTAAAATCTTTCAAGACGGAGATATCAATTAGGTGATTGTCAGGAAAGGGATGGATGTTGTGCTGTTGTAATGGAAAATAAAAGCCGAAAATTAATTTTTCAATTGTAAGGAAAAAGAGATGACGTGCCTAAAGTCGACGGAAAAAAGAGAGAATACAAAATCCAATGAGCAGTGAGAGTAGTTTATAGAGATCAAAAGCCCAAGAATCATCCCTTCTAAAGAACAATGTTAATTAAGACCATCTATTAATAAGATGCATATACGATGTCTAAGTAGAAAAAGAGAGGACAGACATTTCAATTGAGAGCAATCACGAGGGAATTGAAAAAGGAAGTTTTTTTCCGAATGCTTTCTCATAACACCCAACTGCTTAGAAACTAAAATTTTTGAAGAGAAGCTATATAATCCTTTTTCCATAGTGAGATATGAAAAAAATAACATCAGAATTAGAATACAAAGGATGTTAGAGAGTTCCTATATTTTCGATAAGAATATGTATAGAGTAAAGGAGCAGGCTAGAACAAGTTGGTATAGAGTAAAGGATGAGGTGTGATAAATGTAGGAACAAGCTGTTATTTTAATTCATTTAAAAACAAGGAAGGTTTTATATCTTGAACAAGCTGGTATTTTAATTCATTTGGAAACAGGAAGGTTTTATATCTTCAGACACTAGAAATGCTAAAGACGAAGGGTTAGATGCTCCTCAAACCAACCTTCTAGATTCAACTAAATAGATTGTGTGAATGCTTTTCGAAATGAGGTGAGTAATCGTGAAATAGTGGTGTCGGTGGAGATAACATAAGGTTGTTACTGAAAAAATAGGTAATAAGGTACAAGATAGACAGACCGGAAAAAATTCCAGTACGGTCGTCCGGGTTTTTAAAAATAAAAATTATTATCTTAAAGAACAAATTGGAATTCGCAGTAATTTTGATGGGACCCGAATTTAGACTGGATGCGTTAATCTGAATCAGACGAGTGGGCGACAAATAACATGCATGTAACTGGAGATAGCTGGCATAGCTGAGTAGCGAGTAGCCTAGCGAGTTACTCTCTAATTACTTTAGGTAGGAGAACAAATAGATAGCGGACGAATATCCAGGTTCAACATGTCATGAATAACCAGAGTAACAGTATTCACGAAGTTGAGAGCCTTTCCTTTCGGGCAGAGGATGAGATGACACATACAACATGAGAAAGGGTGAACTATTCAACTCGCGAGTCCCAAAATTTAGATTATGAGAAGAAAGATAATTTCTAACTATTCGGATGTAAGATAATCTCCTAAGATTCGAAAAACCATAACCTAAATAAACGTGTTTAGAAGTGCTTAATTAAAGACTCTCCAATCTTCTAAAAAGTCAAGGTTGGATGATAGAGAATTCTTTAGCATAAATGGAAGTCAAGTTGAGCTAAGGGCATTGGCGGAAAGGAAAGAATTACTCGTGAACATGGAGCAAACTCAGAATAAAGAGTTACGGGAAACTACATTTGCGTTAGAAATGATATTTTTTTAATGTTTACAGCAGTTGTCAAGTTAAAACTTTGTTATGCTAGCCGTGAGCTGATCGTAAGTTAGGACGAGATAGAAGAAAAAACTCCTTTTGGTCTGAACGTCTTAATTCTCTCTGTATTGAAAGGCTCGAATGTGCAGTGCTATCAGAGTGTTTAAAAAGGATTGAAATATTATGCTAAGCGGTTGGAGATAGGTGCGAGAGGAGAAAAGGACTAAAGAAGGAGACGGTAGAGTGAAGCTAAACAAGATGTGCATTTAGGGGGAAAGGAGGCCAGAAGAGGAAGGTTAGGCGCCTTTTTCACCAAAGAAAGAATACATTGTAATAAGGAGTCGTAGTCGCAGGTATCAAGGAATCAAAGTAAGCGGTCGACGGGATAGAGAGAAGGAACCGGAGAAAAGGCCTAGCAAGAAGCAAAGTCATAGCATAGTTAGCTTGATAAGACGTGCTTAAGATCTAAGAGTCAGATTGCACGATAAGCGAAGTCGTCTATCATATCTTATATACAGATAGATGATAAGAATGTAGAGTGTTATTATAATAATATGCAATTGACCTATATATATATTATATATATATTTTATATATATAATATATATAGTATATACTATATATCGAGGACAAGCAGTAGATAGTGAGATACAGGGAGTAGGTACACGTAAGCCTAGATAAGGTGTGCGAGGTAGGCAATCCTGCGATGTTAGAATATATCGTTATATATAATACTATACTTATAGATCTTATATATTATAGTAGGAAGGAAGTGTATTGGCATATAGTCCGCGGAGAAAACTTCCGGAAGCAGGTTTGGCCGTTAGTTTCCAACATTATACTACTATATATATATACATATATATATATATAAATATATTAATATTATAAAACTCTACTTAACGTATATATATTATATAATTATTATATATATATGATATATATATATATATATAAATAATATATTTATATATACTAGAATATATATATAATATACTTTATATAGTATATATATATATATAATTATAATAGTATAATACTTAGTTATATATATAATAAGATAACATAGAAAATATATATATATATAACTAGTATATATAGTATATATATATATTATGATAAAATATATATAATATATGTATATGCAGTGCAGTATAGTAATATAGAAGTATGTAGTTATATATCCACGTGATAATAGGATAGATAGAAAGTAGCATAGAAAGTATTTAGCGGCTCGTATGTATTAATCAAGACTAGCATGATATAATCTTTATATAATAATAAGTGAACAGCAAGAATGTATATAGGATAGAGAGCAATTATCATTTACTATATAATGTATCTAAGAAAGTTAAATATAATAATTATCAATATATATATATATATTAATTAATGACGCAAATTAAATTTTTATCGTGCATGACCGATAAAATAATCGCACTTGCTGACTATTTCTACTCTTCAAATTATTGTGTTATATTCTTAAGTCAACCAATGATACATACGGTCGACTCGCTTCCGTACATCCAATATATTCTAATATATTATATAGAGTATATATAATTAATAATAATATATAATATATATATATTTATATATAATAATATATATATATATATATAATATATATATATATATATATATTATAATATATATAATATAATAATATATATATATAATATTTCTATTATTTTTACAAATAGAAAATATATAGTATATATATATATATATATATATATATATACTATATATTATATCAATATATAATATATAATTATCTACTATATATATATAAATATATATATATATATAATATAATATCTATTTAATATATGATATATAATATAATTATATAATGATAATATAATAATAATACTATAATAATAATAATAATAATAATAATAATATATAATATAATAATCAATAAAATATAATAATATAATTAGTTTAAAACCCTCAATTAGTCTAGTTTGAAAAACATCATTAAAATAACAAGCAAGATGATAAATTTCTGAGCACAACGTTTTCAAAGCTTACTGTTCCCTTTCAAGCAAGGGTTTAACAGCAAAGTGATAGAGACACTGTATATATCTACAGTCACACGAGTATAGCCCCCTAATGTAGTCACCGATAAATGAGAATTGTGTGTGTATTTTGACTGTTAAACTTTACTTTTTGTTTACCTGAGAAAAGGAAAACGAAAGTATACGTTTGTCAAGACAGAATTTTTATCATTTAGTTAAAGTCATTGTCTAATCCACTATAACATGGACGCTTCCTCAGCGTATTTCCAAATCGTCCCCAATAATTGGGTTCCCATGAAGGGATCGTAAAAATTTATACTCTCCCGTTTGGTCCAATGTGGGTTGCAGATGTTACGTACCTCGTTGAATATATATAGAGGGCCATATATATATTAATATATCTTATACTTATAATATATAATATAATATATATATTAATTATATATAATATATATATATATAGATATATATAATAGGTGTTATATATATATCAGTAATTATATATATACGCGTGATATAATAGCTTAGCCACGATACTATAGTATAAGTCTACATGGTATAGTATAATACTGGGAAGGAGGTACATTAATATTATATATATATATATATATACTAAATATATATTATATATTATACTAGTATATCATTATGTGCAAACTATAGCATGTCTTATAAAATAATAATATATGCTATATAGATATATATATATATTATATATATATATATATATTTATAGTATATCTTATAATATATATATAGATATACTATATATATACTATAGCTTGCGAACAGATATATATAATAATATAATGACATAAGTAAGACATGGTATATAAATAGAGATAAAGTATAATATATATATGTGAGGAGATAGCGCCTAATATATTATAATATATATATATATAACATATATATACCTATATATAAGCATAATATATAATATTGTTTGTGTTATTATATAGTACTAAATATTATCGATGATATATATATAGATATATATGATTATAATAATAATATATTATTATATATATTAGTATTTTCTATCATATAATTATATTAATATTATAATATTTTTCGAACTACTATATCATATAATAAGGATATGCGTGAAGGTATATAAGAAAGAGTATCATGAATAAAGTCATATATGCTTATAATGTATCATAACATACTGCTATATATAAGAAGCTGTATATATATTACGATATATATGATCCGGTATGCGATGAGAATATTATGCAAGACTAGCTATGCCTTAAGAAGGTGGTAACTTGCAGAAGAGATATGAAAGGCAGTCTCCATTGCAAAAACGAAACATATACCTAATACAAATAATAAATAAGTAATAATATTAATGATTGAATAATAGAATAATAATCAATAATCATTGATTTAATAATATACAATAATAATTACTATATTAGAGAACTATTTTATTTATAAAACTATAAAATAAAAGACTATATTCATAATTTGGCACTTAGTGTAGCAATGATACTAATTGCCTTAAATAAAGCATACAGAATACACCGCTAATACTAGATTATAGGGCCTCCCATAAGAAACACTTTTACTAGGACCGACGCGCATATGTTGCGTATAGAAAACATACGGATCACGTGTATAAGCGACACTGACCGATTCATTAAATTAAAACATTTATTTTTATATCTTATAGCATCGCTATTAAAGTGCCAAAACAAGTTAGAGAGCTTCATCACATAGTCGTAGAGAATGACCGATAAGAGCTCGGAGTGGTATAGGGAAATTAGGGCACTATATAGTCGAGCATGAATAAGTTCAGGTAATGCGACAATTAATATAATTATATAATATATATTATATAGTATAATTAATATCAAATCCTATATATTATATTATTTAATATCATATATGCATATATATATATCAATTAATATTATATATCAAACGGTAATATATAGTAACATAGGTACTGACAAAGTTAGAGTAGATTCTATAATAATGGTAGTAATACTATATTATATATAGTTATAATAATAGTATTATATATATATTACTCCATAGACTCTGTTATAGACGATTAACTAATTCATATCGATTCACTATGTAATAAATAGCATATATTAAAAATGGAGTATTAAGGCTTATTATACTACTATAGACTCTTATACTGATCATAAGACTAGGAGTAGATATGCTAGAA
>JABUQX010085781.1:0-5000 GCA_015478945.1 Trachelipus rathkii
GATGATTTTAAAGCTGTTAAGCAGCAGTAAAGGTAACTAAATTGCATACAGCACGTAACATATTCAAGCTTTTTTCAAACGTAATCTGTAACATAATCATATGGTAATTTGTTTTTTTACCTTAAAACAAATAGGGTTAAAAATTATTTTTAACAAAACATTTATCATAAACTTACATATTTATCATAAATACCTACGAATATATGCTAACATAAACAATGTTTTCAACATTAATAAAAGCTAACATAGCAGAACATTATGAAATTAAGAAATATGAAAAAACGACAAACTAAGCACAACTTACGCACTAATAAACAAGTTAACATTAACAAAATCCAACACTTAGCACTAGTAAAGTACCAACAATTTGCATACAAAAACGCTAACCTATTCATGCTTTTTTCCAAGCAAAGATCTCTAACATATTAACGTAATTTTACCTTTAACACAGTAATTTTTAACAAAAATTTATAAATAACCTTGTCTAATTATCATACAGACCAAACGAATAACTGTAACATAACAAACTTTATCCAACATAACATAAAATAAGTTCTTTGAAATAAAATATCAATATAATAATTGTAATAGTTTTACTGATTTTAAAGCAGTAAATCAGTAAATCAAACATCAACCCCTCCCGCCCCTCCCACCCGATGATCCTTGATCTATTATTCTATTGATTCATGTCATTGTTTACCAAAATTGACTAAACATAACACAAAAAATAAGTTTTTTATATACTAACCATTGAATATATGCTAACGTAACAAAGTTTTTTTACATTAATAAAGCTAACATAACCTGAACTAGGAATATAATGTACAACGACAAACCTAACACACCATACGTACGAATAAACTAACTAAGAATTAACAACTTCCGAACTTAACAAACGAGTAATAGTACCTAACACTATCAATACAAAACGTAACTTGTTCATTACTTTTTAAAACATATCTCTAACATATCAATGTTAATTTTACATTAACATCGTAATATTTAACAAAAATTTAACATAACCCAGTCTAATCATCATACTACCAGCGAATATATTGCCAACGTAACAAATTTTTTACATCAACTTCGTAATATTTAACAAAAAATTCATCATAACATCGTCTAAATATCATAATCCCCAACGAATAATTGCAAACATAACAAAGTTTTAACCAAACACAACATAAAAATAAGTTCTTTATATACTAACCTAAGAATATATGCTTAAACCAACAACAGTTTTAGCATCAATAAAGCTACATATCATAACTAGAACTAAAGAATATAAGGTACAAATGCAAACCTAACATACCTCGCGTATAAATAATCAGCTAACATAATGAAAATTCCCTACTTATCAAGGTAAAGTAGCTAAAAGGTCATACAATACTCGAAACGATTTATCCCGACGCATATCACAACATAAAGCAGATTTAACCGACGATAATAAAACAAACGTGACATCACAAAGATACTCAAATCTTGAACTATGAATTGAACTATCTTCGTTAAAGGTGTCATCGTTTCAAGTATAAACATCATTTGACCTATGATAAACGTAGACATTATCAATTTATAGGGCTAACCTAACATTGCTCAACAAAAACTTAACCTAGGCTCACGTTTCTAACACAACATCGTCAGTTAACACAGTAATATCTTACAAAAACTCATCATTTCTCTCTAAAAAATCAGTGTTTATTTTCCATTGTCATATTAATATTCAACATAACGTACCTAACTTACGAATAAACAGTTTTCATTAAACAAGAGTATCTAAAGCAACACATTACATTCCGAGAGAAAACCCTAGGGGATGCCCCCTTTGAAAGGATGTGAATCCTGAGAGGGGGGATCACCCGAAGGGGTGTAAACGGGCTTTGGCCAGCCCGAAGGGCTGAGGCCTTACCCCTCCTTCGGAGGGGTAATGCCCGCTTGATTCATCCAACACAAAACTTGGAAAACATTTCCTGAAAAAGACACACTGTCCCATACCTACCCAATAGGTTCTACAAACCCACCCAAGAGGACTGTCTCTTTATCACTTAATACGCCTTCCACTATTACTCAAATTCCTGAAAAAGATCTTCCTAAACACAAATAAAAGAATAATCACCAAGCTAAAAATTATTCGTTAAAATACAAAGCATCCGAATTTCTAAGCAAAAATACATTAGCCTTATACTCAAAAAATGCAACTCAGAAGAGACCTCACCATAAGTTTATTCCAAAGACAAAAGCAATAACTTCAATAGATTCGTACCCAACAATCACAGGCTATTGGGAACAACCCACCAATCAACCCTCTAATAGTTTGCAAGATTACTGCAACTCTTCTGATTCTTATAACTCTTCCGAATTTCCTATCTCAGCACTGCCCAAAGGATTCTATGCCTTAGCGGATTAAATGGATAACAGCTCCCAAATAGAGCTTGATGTGATGACCCACTCTCTAATACTTCCTGCGCTTCCGAGAGGCGAATGGAAAACTGTCCAACGTAAACCCGCAAACGTTCTAAGCGTTCTGAATCTGTTGGAGGCATGAAAGGGGACCCAGAGATCTCCATTCTTAAATCAAATTGTCCAATCTCCCAAAATCACTCACATGATGAATTACTGGCAAAATCCCCAGTATCAGATCTCAACCCAACGAATACTATATTGGAACCCAATATCGCAACCCCAACACATTTTCAAAAAGATGACACCTTTCCCCATTTCCATGGAAACCACTCTATATCCTTAACACATTTCTGAATCTGTTTGCTTGGTAGATACTGATACCGCTCCCATTCCTAAACATGAGCATTTTGGTTGCTCTTCCAACGCCCAACTAAACCCACACAATAATATGAACATGGTTGAACTGAATTTATCTCGCATTCATAGTGAACCCCCTTCACCAAATACCAACTCCTTCCCAAAAGCGAGCCTTCAACCCAAATCTCTGTTGTATGACTATTATTTACCACCAGAATTTGTTGCCCCTCCTCGTCAATTCCCACGTCTCAGCCTTTCCTCTCCATCTGAATCCACCTCCAACACTACCCTTAGTCAGAGACAATGGTCTCAAAAATACCATAATCAGCTTCACTGGACCACGACGGACCTTCACTATAGCATCTCGTCAATGTAGGATTCATCCCTTGGCCCAGGCGAGCCACAACTATACCCCCTCACAAAACCCCCACCATTGACTCCTATTATGCACCTCTCTTCTCGCCTCTGCCAAACTCACATTCCTCTCCTCCAGGTGTTCCTTTACTGACTCAATAAACTTTTTCTTCGGTCTCCTAGCCGGTCGATTCCCAGCATATTCACCACTATACATCTGCTTAACCATCTTGCATCCTTTCTACGTGACCAAACCATCTCAATGTACTCTCATATATATATATATATATATATATATATATATATATTATATATATATATATATATATATATATATATATATATATATATATATTATATATATATAATATATATATTACAAAAAAATAATGGTTTCTTGGTTTGGTTTAAAAAAAATAAAGTAAAATAAAGAAAACATGTCAGTTTAAAACCAAACAACCCTGATTATAAATATAAAATTATAAATGATATATATTCGTCTAGAGCGGTTCCCAACCTTTTTGAGGATATTACCCATAAAGCCGGTTAGATATTAGCAATACGCCCCCAAGAATTTAGTTTTAAAAGCAAATTAGCTTTAGCTAATTGCCTTTTTTTCTTTAAATTGTGAAAAGTAAAAATATTATTTTTTAATTAATTTTAATCATTCAAACAAAGAAAACACCTGTTTTTTTAGCAATTTATTATTAAGCAGTGTATAATGTTGAAAAGTTCTGTTATGTAAGTAATGAGACGGTTGATATTGCTTATTTGGTACAATTTGTTTAATATTTGGTGCAGGCTTCGACCAATGCAGCATCGAAGTTGAGCTCCAAAGTTTCAATCGGTTTCCTTGCTTTTGTTTTTCATTGTGCACCATTGTGCCCGAAAATAACAACTTTCACGCTGTTAAATTTGTAGGCGAATGGATCAGTATTTCAAGGCTTTTTTCACGATAATTAATGGATAATCGTCACCAATCTTTCCCCAAAATGTGTTTTGAAATCTATTTTCAGTGTGTTGTCTTCAATTTCAGTATTTGAATATATTCCTTCATCCACTGAAAAGGGTCTTAGCACACAAGCATTTACTACTTTCGATTTTCCCAAATCAGGAAAAATATTTGCTGATAGAATGTACTCTGATGACAAGTGGAGAGTTATTTTATCTGGAATGAGCATTTTTTCATTTCTTCCGTCGAGCAACATTGTTATTTCTGGGAACATCGAAACATCCTCAAAGCCAGCTCGGAGTTGGTAAAGCTGCAATTTGAAAAGAAGGCAAACTTATCTTGAGCTGTTAAAATATTCGTCATATTCCCTTGCAAGGTGAAGTTAAGCGTATTTACTATTTATTTCTCCGAAGAGATCCGCAAGATATGCCAGTTTGGAAAAAATTACAATTATCTGTTATTTTGGCGAGTAACTCTTTCTCCTTATCCTTATCCTTATCCGGTTTTTTCATTTCCAGAAACAAAGCAATTCTTCTCGAGGCTCGAACACTCGGTGCAACACTTTGCCCCGTGATAACCAACGCACTTCTGTGTGGAATAACAGCATGTCAAATTTGCCTCCAAATTTTTATCGTATCCAATCATTCGCATAACAAACAGGCAAACAATTATTTATTTGAGCCAAATGAGTGAAATCCCAGATTATATTCTTCGCTAAAAACGGTCGTGAGAGAGTGCGAGTACTTTGTAAGCGATATTAAAAAGCAAAAAATTATTTCACTAACATGCTTATTGGTTCTCGTCAAAACACAATTAAAAAATATGTTTCCAGAGCTAATGAAATCTGCGAGATTCAATCAGCACATGCACATGCGACAACATTGGTCATAAGGCGCAGATAACATACTACTTTCTTAATAATACAACTATCTAG